>JAMPIV010018095.1:105000-222481 GCA_024509875.1 Oreohelix idahoensis | reverse complement strand
TGGCAGTCTTAATATCGGATACTGTGAAAAATGAGTCTTAATGTTTTGTAATGCCTGTTACATTGTTCTGTCCACACTACTTTGTTAGGCAACCTCTTTTAGTTAGATCAGATAAGACAGCAGTCAAAGACGAGAACCTTGGAATAAACTTGTGGTAAAAATCACCAATCCTAAAAGACTCCGTACTTGCTGCTGTGCAGTTGGCCTTGTAAGATCAAGTATGCGTTTTAATTTAGATTATCAGGCTGTATTACATGGTCTGCTGCCAATTTTGTGTCCTAGAAATGAAATTTCCTTGAATCCAATTTCTATTTTGGATGGACGGGCTGTGAGATTGTGTATTCTTAGTGTCTGGAGTAAAGATTGTATCCCATCTACATGTTCTTCCCATGTGTCATGAAACATGCAAATGTCATCTATATAAGATATTAGGTCATAACGGCTCCCAAATACTCGACGCATCATCTGTACAAAAGTTGCAGGCGCATTTTTGAGCCCAAAACACATGACATTGTATTGGAACAAACCCTTCGATGTTGCAAATGCCGTCAATGGTTTACATTCTTCGGTCAAAGGGATCTGCCAATACCCTTTTGATAAATCGAATTTGCTAAAGAACGTAGCGGAAGCTAAACGAGGTAGCAGGTCTTCCAGCAAAGGCATTGGTTCAGAATCTGATATCGTGACTTTATTTAGTCGACGGAAATCAATGCATATATGAATGGATTTGTCCTTCTTCCGTACTGCTACCATCGGAAAACAAAATGGAGAATCTGATGGAGAGATTATCCCCATTTTCAACATATTGTCGACCTCACTATCAACCTGCTCTCTGATATGCAAAGGAATTGCATACGGTCGTAACTTAATCGGAGTGGGATCCGATAATTTTATTTCGTGAGAAATAATGTTAGTTCGTCCAGGTAGATCAGACAACACATCTTCAAAAGATTTCAATAGATTGAGAATCTGATTCTTCTGATCTGAAGGTAAATTGTTACAAATGATTACATTCTTCCAAGTTTCAGAGGCTTGGATAGGTACCACAGGAAAATCAAGCGGTACATCCGCGAAACTAGTTGCTTCTTCATCAACTAAAGCAATAGATGCCAGATGCGGAGATTGATTTGTGATAGATTCACATTTTTGTTGGTTAATGAATGCATTTTTATCTATGTAATGACTTGTTGTCACGTGTGGGATATTATTGCTATCATTAAGTTCATTTGCTTCTGCAACCAGCTGTGCTCTAGTAGTCACAGCATTGGATAAAGAAAGATATTCTCTTTCCCATGCAGAAATTTCATCAGTAGAACATTCTTTTATACCCTTTATGTTTCCCAAAATCAAGTCACAGCAAGGCTGGTTGAGAACACATACACGAACTTTCCCAGTAAAGAATGGCGTGGTTATTGTTACGTCGGCCATGGGATATATCTCCACCGTGCCTCCGAAAGTTATGCATTTCACTGACGTTCCAGTGAAACAAGATGGAGGGATTAACGACCTTCTTATCCCGACCGTTGTGGAACCCGTGTCCCTCAAAATTTTAATTGGAGTGTTAAACAAAAACCCATTATGTAAAGTGAGAGTACCAACACCGTCATAAGATGACAACACTGGTAAGCCATGTCCACATTTAAGCCGTGGTGTAGCTCCAGGTTGAAATAACATCTTACATTCTGTACAATTATTAGAATTTTCTAAATCAACGTTACACGCATTGGCGTGATTATTGGTTGGATGGATGTCATTACTGACATTTCTATCTACCGTCTGACAAGCATTGGCTTGTGAGCGTGCTCTATTATGACTTCTAACGAAGTGAGATCTTCTGCGATCTGAAAAATTGTCTGAATGAGAATGTCCATTGTTGTCCCTGTTATAATGGCCACCCCGCGGTGACAAATTATGATTGTCCGTATATTTGTTGTGTGAATACTGGTTATTTCGATACCATTGGTTATTGTTATAATTGTTGAAATTATGCCTGTCTCTACCTCGTGAAGGTGAGCGATTATGGTAAAAATTATATTTACCCCTATAGGATGTGTGATTATTTTCTCTATAATTATATCGTCTATCCAAGCTACGAGTGCGCGATCTCCCGTGCGTCGCAGCACACGCAGTAGATGAGTCCAAGACTTTTGCTCTGCTCAATGACAAGTTTGGATGAGCAACGGAAAATTGTTGACCTAATTTTTCCATTTCATCGATACTAGTCGGATTACGTTCTTGTAAGAATGATACAATATCCTGGTTTACCGACGAAACAATTTTATCTCTTAATAAGAGATCAAATACTCCTTCAAACGTTTTAGGGATAGAAGCCTGTTCAACCCATCTTTGGAGACATAGTTTTATAATAATAATAATAATAAATTCTTTAAGCACCAAACACGGCGCATAAGGCAGAAACCAGTGCTCTCCAGGTTGTTCGTTGTGACGCCACTCCTCTTAGCTCTTGCACATTATTTAGGCCCAACGTTCTTCCTTCTCTTATTATTGTTCTTCTGAGTGTTTCTTTTGGTCTTCCTTTTTTCCTCTTACCCTCAGGAACCCAAGTGAGCGCCTGTAGTGGTATTCTGTTGTTTTGCATTCGTAGGACATGACCGATATATGACCATCGTCTTTTCCTTATATAGTCGGAGACATATTTCTGCCTAGAGTCTTCTCTTATTTGTCGATTAGTCTTGAATTCTTTCCAACTGATGTTCATGAGTTTTCTAAGACATTTGTTCTCGAATGTATTCAGCTTGTTCTCCAATGATTTTGTTATTTTCCAACTCTCACAGCCGTATGTTAACACTGAGATAACATTTGAATTAAACAGACGAAGCTTGGTATGTATATTCAATGATCGTAATTTCCAAATGTTAGATAATCTATTGAAGGCGCTAGCTGCCAAAGCAATTCTAGTATGGATTTCTCTTGTTGTGTCACCATCCTGAGTCATTTTACTGCCTAAATAATTGAAACTTTCAACTTTCTGTAGTTTTTCCCCGTTCAAGATGATATCAAAGGTCTCGTTAGAAAAGTTCATAGCTTTAGTTTTAGAGGCATTTATTTGGAGACCTATTTTAACCGAGAGATGACACAAATTATTTATTGCTTCTTGGGATTGTCTTGGTGTTGAACTTAAGAATGCTACATCATCTGCGAAATCCAGGTCCCCCAGGAATTTTCCATTTGTCCATTTTATACCCAATTGTTCATTGTGGGTATAGTTTCTCATAACCCAATCAATAGCTATTCCAAAAAGTAGTGGTGACATAATACAGCCTTGTTTCACCCCTGTTTCTACTGTAAACCATTCTGTATTCCCTTTATTTGTTCTAACACAACATCTTGCATTGTCATATAGCGCTTTGATTATATTCACATATTTTGTTGGAAAACCATAGATTGTAAGTATCTTCCACAATGATGGGCGGTGTAGACTATCAAAGGCTTTTTGAAAATCGACGAAGGTGATAATAAGTGGCGATTGCCTTTCCACTGATTCTTCTATAATTGTTCTTAGTGTGAATATTTGATCAATACATGATCGTTTCGGCCTGAAACCCGCTTGTTCTTCTCTGATCTTTTCGTCAGCATGCAATTTAAGTCTTTCTAACATCATGCAACATAATAATTTTCCAGGTACTGATAATAGAGATATACCACGCCAGTTATTACAGTCTGATAGATCACCTTTCTTCGGTAACTTTACAATAATACTGTCTTTCCATTGTTGTGGTGGTTGTTCTTCTCTCCATACTTCATTTATAATATCTAAAATTCTCAAGAGGTTGTTGTCATTAACTGCTTTAATCATTTCCCCTGAAATTTCGTCAACTCCAGCAGCTTTAAAATTTTTTAATCTTTTAACGGCTTGTTTGATCTCGTCCAGCGTGAATTCATCGCAAGTTATTGGCAAGGTGGTTGTGAGTGTTTCATTATTAAAATCAGGTGTTACTGTTGGTGGTGGTCTGTTTAGCACCTCCATGAAGTGCTCAGCCCATCTCTTCATTTGTTCTTTTTCTGTTGGTATTGAATTCCCTAATTTACCTTTAACAGGTGTTTCCATAGCAGTAGGCTGGTGACATAGTTGTTTTGTAATTTGATAAAGGCACCTACTATTACCAGTTCTTGCAGCATTTTCAGCTTCTACGGCCAGTTCATTGATGAAATGTCTTTTATCTCTTCGAGTTTTTGTCTTCACTTCTTTATTTAACAAGTTATAAGTTAGTTTGCAAGATTCAACTGCATTATGTGTACTTGCCGCTAGTAGTTTAAGTTTTGCTGTTTTCCTTTCTTGTATTTTATCCCAAGTATCTTCTCTCATCCATTTTTTCTTTTTATGTACTAGGTATCCGGTGGTCGCTACTGCTGCTTCTGTCATTGCTGTTCTCAGTTGTTCCCATTTAGTATCGATTGTCTTGGTGGTGATATCGTTGTCAATTTTGCCTAAAGCATCGAAATAGTTGTTCATTTTGACATTATATTCCTCCTTTATATCATTTGATTGCAGTCTGTGTACATCTATTCTTCTATTTTTATTCTGTTGGTATAACTTCTTCAGTTTAATTCTCAGTTTAGCTATGCAGAGGTTATGATCGCTTCCGATCTCTGCACCTCTGTATGCTCTGACGTCTTGAACTGATGAGCGAAATTTAGCGCTTATGCAGAAGTGATCTATCTGGTTCTTAGTTCTGCCATCAGGTGAATTCCATGTTATCTTGTGGATATTCTTATGTGGAAAGTTTTATGGAGGAAACAAAATCCTCAAAATTTTTACCCTCTACCGGTAACATGGATCGAAACTTTTGTCTATAGCCTTCCTGATCCAGACCATATCTGCGTATAAATGCTGCCTTTACGACCTGAAAATCATGTCTTTTATCTTGGTCTATACCCAGATAGACCCCAACTGCATCACCTGTGAGGAGACCCGAAAAAACAACAGACCACGAATCTTTATCAATATTTAAGCAAGAGACTCTTTCCTGAAATCTTAATAAATAAAAACTTATATCGTCGTGAGGAGGAGAAAAAGGTGGTAGTCTTAAATTAAAGTTAGGGGTTGTGATTGCCTTCTTCGATGAACCATTACTATCTGAATCATGGGAACCATGATGTTGTTGAAAACGAAGTTTTTCAACCTCAAAAGCTTTCTCCCTTTCAAATTTTGCCTCCTCGGCAGCAATTTCCGCTAAACGAATTGCCTTTTCATGTTCCATTTTCTCTCGTTCCGCAGCGATTTCTGCTATACGAATTCTCTCTTCCTTATTTGCTTTTTCTTGTGCCATAGTAAATTCCCTTTCTTCTCTTTCTCTTTTCTCATTTCTTTCTATTTCTTCTCTTTCTCTTTTCTCATTTCTTTCTCTTTCTTCTTTTGCCTCTGCCTTTTCATATGCAGTCAAAGCAAAATTTTTTAAAATATCACCTTCCATACCCAGCGCCTTGCCTTGTTTAATAAAATAGTCAAGAGTCGCCATAGTATACCACAAATTATAACTTTTCTAAACAATAAATCAATATCTATGTTCTCCTCTGCCTTACTTAGACCATCACACTATGGAATAGTGTGTCTGATTGGTATAGTCACAATGTGAATATATATATAACTATATCACCTGCACAAATCCTTTATACGCTTATTAATATAATAATTAGCGTTTATGATCCTGCTTCTTGTTATCGACAAGAATCGCATAATATATCACCAACAATATTATAGAATTATAGTTAATCAATAAATAGTTTATCATATACATGCTGCAAAGAAAAATTATCACATGACATGACTAACGAAAGACATGGATGGAAACAACATAAAGAAACGACAAAATTGTAAGTAGTCGAAAATTCTAAGACAAAAGAAAATTAAAATTTCCACCAGTAATTAACGAGACAAAACGACAAATCACTTTTATCATTAATGTAAATTTTACAAAAGATAGCCAGGAAAGACCTACGCCAGACTAAATTCCCGAACAAAATTGAAATTTAAAAAAAAATACGACGAATCACAGCACTGCTAACACGCATGAAAGCCTTAATTTCAAACAGAGCGGAAATCACGACAGCACTAAATGCTGAATCCCTGAAAGAAATTAATGCAATCAACCTATAGAAATACGACACTGAAACGTAAAATGCCTCCTAAACAGTCGCCCGCAAGAGACAAAGAAAAGAAACATATAACACAAAAGAAGCGAGATTTGCCCAACAATGATAGGACCAACAACCATGACGTTACATAACATTACTTATCTGAATCGACCATGAGCGTCCATTCTTCGCTGTAACTCCAATGGGTCGTTCCACGCAATATTAAATTGAAATGTGGATAATGTAGTAATCTTATAATGTAGTAATCAGCAACCATGATGACGAAATATGAAGACGTTCTCGTAAATCGTTCACTGAGTATTCAGTTCAATGGGAATGTCCGACCTTTACTCGTGTGAGACACATTGTAGAGATAGTGTCAATATATAATGATAGAGACGAAATGTTATTTTCCAACGAGTGACCGACTAAACTGATGAGGTGACCTTATCAATGTCCTAATGGTTTGATCTAGTACTTCCGAGTCCACTTGTCCAGCGAAACGCCCTCCTCGTAAAATCGCAGATTCATATTTCTCCCGTGAAGATATTCGTCAGATTGGTATAGCATTCCTCTCATGGTAAATCAGCGTGAACGATTTCATCATGGATATAATGTTTTTTCTGATCCTCAAGTAAGGTACCAGGTCTGGGCATGACCTAGTATACAAATATTGTAAATTTCATGTCTGCACAAAGTGGCATTCCACCAGCTGTCTCTGCATAAAATGTTCATTGTTGAACAGCGATAGATTGATCAAAATTCCCGATATTGTCCCAACATAGAACTCTGTCTGCCAATAGCCTGAGCAACCTTCAAATGTCCTTCAAATCCAACGGACGACAGCCCCCCCATATCTGTGGTGGGGCGCCGTTCGAATATATTTTGTGTTCGTTTATTATTATTATAGGTAAATTGCTACCCCTGTCCACAGTTAATATATATTTGATTGCTCCAGCGGTCGCTCATAGTACTGCTCGTTATCCCGTTACATCCCGGGTAAAATCTCTCACTTTTCATAGTTTTGTTCCCTCTATCACAACACGCATACAGGTTCTCTACCTGACCAATGAGGAACTAAAACAGTCTTCTTTTCAAACGAATTCGACATCTTTTAATAACTGAAATTCTTTGTAGCATGCATACTCGTTATTCATGATTAATCCTTATTTATTAATTTTCTCCGTACATATTACTTTTAATTCAAGAGTATTCATGCTCTTGTACAAACCCTCTCCTGTCAGAAGGTACACACTTCGTAGTAGGTCCATACTGGAACTTAAAAAGAAAACACAGCCAAAAACCACAGCTGTCACAAAGTGCAAGGTTTTACTTCACCTTGGCCATACACATATCAACACAAACTCTGACGTCATTTTCCGGTGCGCCTCATTTTCAATAAATATCCCAAATAGTGCCGCATTTATCAGCACTAACTCAAACTCAATAAATCTAACATGTGGTGTGCATGGGCAGACACCACAATGAGTATGACTAAAAATGAGTAACTCCGGTTATACTGGAATTCTAACCAGACTACAAGGTCATTTATATTTGGACATGCTCCTTAATATATCCGCCAGATCCTATGTCTGGGTTGAAAGGGACATACCTTGCCAAAACTAGGCAACAATTTAGTTTTTAAAAAAAAGTTCAAGCTGTGATTACTCTATTTTGTACAAATACATTTGAGTTCTGTGATATAGAGTTATAATGATTCGTCTTCTTAAATATCTGACATGTGTCTCACCTCCAGAAAGTGGGTCTCGCACTTCTAGAAGGTGGGTCTCGCACTCCCCGGGGGTTGCATGCAACTAAGGGTCAGAAACACGGGTCTGAAGCAGGGCTACTAAAAGATTTCTGGTTAGAGATCCAGATTTATTATGTATTAACTTTTTTCCCGGTACTTCTTCGTTTCGTTGTTGCCGTGAGCGTAGTGGGGAGCTGACATTTTCGTTCTGGAGACAAGTGTGTAGCATTGGCTGCGATGAGCCGGTGTTGTTGTAGGATGTCTGTGATGTTTTCTAATCCATCCGCCTCGTGGTCTTCCCTATGCTCTGAAACCAGATAATCTACCCGTTGTAGGTGTGAAGCGGTGATTTATCGGGCTACATACTTTTTTCTGTCTCTCAGGTTAAAGCGCTGGCTTCTCGCGGCAACACCGATAGCGTCACGCTGCAGTCTACCCTACTGCAAAGGGGGACCTGACTCTGCCGTTGAGTTAGGGAAGGAAGAAACAAGGACGAAGGGAACTGGTGACCTTATCTCCCGATGCTGGACATAGTATCGTGAAATCTCTAACACTTCTCATCTACGGCAATATTTGCTTTGGGACCACCTTTTTAACCTATATACTTTATGTAGGGTGTACAGAGTGATCGAAACGTCATTTCTTACATTTGTGACGGTTGTTTCCTCTGCTTCGCAGTAGTGGTCCAACAATGGCCAAACTAATGATGAGGGTCTTCAAACTTATCAACCTTCGCTCAAGATTACTCTTGGCAGAGATAAAAATAGAAGAAAGATGCTCCTATTTAAGGGAGCCTCACAGGATTTTAAAAAAGTAAGCATAACAACTGAGATCATCAAAGCTATAATGAACTTTTTATTCTTCCGCTTCTTCTGTGAGGTAATATATTTTCGTTCGTTTTTCTGAGCCCCAAGCTGAAGGTGATTCAGCAACTATTAATGTAAAAGCTCTATCGGGTTTTGTATTTAGAACAATGTGAGTCATACAAGTGCAGACATACACTTCGCCCAAAAATGATTAAACCAACAATAGCTTTCCAGTTACAAATAAACAGGTTTAATTATTACTTATCGTTTAACAATGTAAAATATATAAAGTTGTTTATAAAAAAGAAGCGATAAAATTTATCATCATCGGATGATTTAAATTGTAGTAGAAAATTTTGTAATGGTCCTTAGTTGCGCTGTTATAGTACTTAGCATCCGGTGTGGGATCGATTGGCGTCTGCCTCAGCCGCGGTTGGTTCCCACAAGTGCTTTGGACTGCACTTCTCTAAAATAGTTAAGTATGGTGGCTGTAGCACGTCACCTGCATTAAGGCTCAGGTAACTACAAGAGTTTTCAAGCGTCTTCAAGACCCGTATGATGTTGGTGTCTGGCTTCAACTGCTGGCACATTGTACCACAAACTAAAGGAGACAAATGTCTCTTCTGTATATTGTCTCCTGATATTGTCATCAGGCGACCGGCGCTTCCATCCACCACTTCACCTTCCTCAGAAATTTTACCTTTCCTGAGCGTTAATTTTATCCCCAGTGAGTCTGATGAAATTGCCTTTGGACAGTCGAATGGAAGCCATTTTCATATATACATTAAATAAATGACGATAATAGTAGCAGTGGCTTTCATTCGACTATTAAGTTTATTATTTTTTTGTTTAATTTTACAATTCCATTAAACAAAACTAAAATAAAATCTAACATGGCTATTAAACTGACGTTACAAGAGAGAGAGAGAGAGAGAGAGAGAGAGAGAGAACGAACGAACGAACGGACGAACTTTATTTTCAAAGGGTTAAGAATTGGGCACGCAGGCCCGTCTGACATTCTGCCCTTCCTCTCTCTCTCTCATCATGTATACTACAGTATATCCTTTCATCCTTACATTTACTTTAAGCATTATTAAGGCATTTATCATCATAAAAGTAATATTACATTTGCAATAATCATCATAATTAAAGTATGTTTTTAAAATAAAAAAAACAAAAATAAAAAAATAAAGAATTACAACAACAACAAGAACAACAAAAATTAACGAAAAAAATAATAATAATAATAAATGAAAAAAAGAAGAAAAAAACAAACAAACAGACGACAAGACTGATAAAAATCGAATTCTTCAAACAATAAATTAGTGATTTGAGACATATTCAGGGGTGTGTTATAAGAACTCGTGAAATATTCAAACGGTCTGCTACTGAATGCCTCAGGGACTCGGTGTTTTTTCCAGTGCGCGCGAACAACTTTAAGAGAGGTGAGCAGCTTTGAGTCTCATAGCAGATACTGCTGCAATGAATGCAATGATAGGTTCATCAAGATGAGGTGGGGTAAACAGTTACATTCCTCTCTGTTTTTGCGTCCCAAACTCAAGACCAGAATCAGACTAGGTAGATAGTTAGATAGACATATACGAAAGCAATTAATTTGCCAAGGGTTGAAAATCGGGCACAGTCCCCTCTTGCATTCTTCCTTCCTCTTGCTCATCTTTTATTACTGTTACTCAAACATTCTCCAGCATACTTTAAGTATTAATTAAGGGCAGTGCAACATTACAAGGAAGTATAACAGCATACATTAACAGTACCAGATCATAAAATTAAGAATATAAGTTATTAAGAATATAATATTAAGAATAAGTATATTGTAATGAAAACTAGATCATCAGAGCCCCCATACAGTATATTAGATAAAAGTACAACACAATCAGTTAGGGTGACATATAATCAGCACTCATAAAGTACTTGAACAGTACACGATTGTATGAGTAAGGACTGTGCGTGTTTTTCAGGTCATTGGGAAGATTGTTCCAAAGATGAGCAGCTGAGTAAGCCAAACTAGTCTTAAATAGGTCTAGCCTGGGCTTGGGTACCTGTAATTTGTTTAAGCGCTGACTGCGTCTTTCATTATATTTTAAAAGCGGCCAAAAATACTTTGGAGCATTCTGTGACAGGATTCTGTGAATAAATTTCCCTTTGTTAAAGAGGAAGCGCTTCCTGAGGGGTAATATTTGAAGATAATTATATAAATCTGCACAATGTGATTGGTGTTTATCGGCAACAAGGCGCATTGGGAGAGCGAGAGAGAGAGAGAGAGAGAGAGAGAGAGAGAGAGAGAGAGAGAGAGAGAGAGAGAGAGAGAGAGAGGAGAACAAAATTTGCTGCACGATATGTAGTCATATGTTGATGATCTCACGCCGAGCTGTAATATTAATATGACATAAAATTTGATAAAATGGCAGTTAATTCCCCTTATCCTGATGTCTGTTTCATATAAACTAGTTGTATAGGAATGAAGAAATAACAATATAAACTAAAGTGACTTGTCAATCACCCTGTAGTTTTTATGATTTTATTTATGTTATCATTTTTCATTCTGTCTTTTCTCGTAACATTAATGGAGTTTCTTAACTCTTTACTTCCGTAACTATACTACTCGTCAAAAGTCAAGGGCCACCCTATTATTTTCAACACACTTTTATATAAGCGCATAGAATGATTAAATGAAGGAAGTTTTTAGTAAAAATGGGTGCAATATCTTCCTCTGACAGTCCTCTGTGCACGTTAAGCATAAAAACAACTCACCGACAACCATGGTGATCACGTGCAATTTGGTTTGCTGACCATAAATTCACATTTTTAATCTGTTTTTTCAAACTTCCGTACAACCAAACAGGTGAAGTAATCGTGCTGATTGACATTCCACGTGCAATGGCGACTTTTCATGAACAGAGTTCACTCTTAATTTGTTTTACAATCAGCAGACTTAGGGTAGTTTCATCACTTGCAAAAACCATGCCACCGAGAAGAAGTCTTGACACCTTACAAAGAATGAGGGCTATAGCGTGGGTTGAAAGTGGTTTATCTGTCCGTGAGGTTGCTAGACGGCTTGCAGTGTCACACTCTACTATCCAAAGAATTTTGGAGAGATTTCAGGCCACAGGAAGTGTGGAGGTTCGCCACCGGCCAGGTCGCTCTAGATGCACCAATAGACATGATGACCGGTACCTCTTGTTGTCAGCCCTGCGCCATCGAACAGTGACTTGTTCCACTCTAAGATGTCAGCTGAGACAAACTGTAAACGTTAATGTCAGTCAAAGCACCATTCGCAGACGTTTACATGAATTTGGACTGGCTGCTCCACGTCCTGCAGTCAGAATCCCTCTTACTCTTGCTCATCACAGAGCCCGTGTTGCTTGGTGTCGCGAGCACATCCGATGGACAAGGCAACAATGGAGTCAAGTTCTCTTTACTGATAAATCTCGCTTCACTGTGTCATTTAATGATGGCAGGATTCGAGTTTGGAGACGACCAGGAGAGCGATTTACTGATGACACAATTCGTGAGGTGGCTCGTTATGGTAGGGGTTTTGTCATGTTCTGGGGAGGCTTCTACAGACACGGCAGGACCCCACTCTACATCATCCAAGGCAACTTGACCGGCCCAAGATACCAGAACGAAAACTTGAGACCAATTGTTCAGCGTGCTCTGGAGGCCATAGGTGGTAATGCCATCTTCCAAGATGATAACGCTTGACCCCATCGAGCTCGTGTGGTGAATGAGTTTATTCAGCAACATGGGATCATCAGGATGGCGTGGCCAGCTCAGTCACCTGACCTTTCTCCGATTGAGCACCTGTGGGATGTTCTTGGTCGAAGATTGTCAACAAATCACCCCCTGTCAATGGATGTATCACAGCTGACTGCATTTCTGCTTCAGGAATGGCAAGCTGTTCCTCAGGATACTCTTCGGACCCTTGTGGACTCGATGCGTCTACGCTGTCTTGAATGCCTTGCTGCAAACGGTGGTCATACCCGATTTTGAAATGTCTATTTGTCCAATATCTATTGTGTGACTTTTGAAAAGGTGGGTGACACAATTCACAGCTTCATTGCGTTTGAATGTGTGTTTCCATTTCTTTACGTGACATGTCAATTTGGTATTCAATAAATGCCGTTTTAACTGATACCAATTACGTTTATATCAGATTTGTTTTATGGTTTCAACCAAGGTTTTTCTAAGTGGCCCTTGACTTTTGACGAGTAGTATTCTCCACTCTGTGCCATTATTACGATTTTTTCTGAGCGTTGTTTTGGCATGAGCGTCAAATCTGTGCCAACGCTCTAAGCGTTGTTACGAAGTCAAAGAGTTAAGCATCTCAGGTTACCGACTTATTGGCAGACTGAAAGCCTATCTCTTAACCTTTTATTGAGTACATTAAATCAGTCAATACCCATGAGCTCCACAAGGAGCGTAGTTCTTCAACAAACACCTGCCAAGTTCTCCCATCCTGTGCCATCTGCTCGTTCTTTCCATATCTCCTTCATCATTTTTATTTATGTTTCCAGCTCTCTTCTCCAAGTCAATTCATTCCATTATTGTAATTCCTTGTTGTGATAAATTAAAATGAACAAAACCTGACACAAACGTTTAATTCTCTACATGTCTAAATTTAATAACACGTTTATTAAGCAATATTTATTAATTAATTATCCTTAAGTCGCCCCCGGAGCATAGGCCTTCTACAGCTTATACCAAGTCCTTCTGTCCAATTTATTAGCTCAAGGTCTCACCACGTTTTCTTCATCCTTTGATTTCTGTTTACACTTCTCTATCCGCCTGTTTTTTTGGTCTCCCCACAACTCTCTTACCCTGGCGATTCTAGAATAAAGACTGTCATATAATACTATCAGTAGGTTTCTTCAATGGGTATCCCATCCATCGCCAGGTGCGTCTTTCCGTCTCTTGTCCCACTGGCAAGTGACTCGTCGTATTTAAGTCAAGGGAAACAGGTCTATAAAATGCCACCCCCTGCAGACCCAAGTAGAACAGTCCCAACTAAGATGGTTTGGCCATGTCTGCAGAATGGGAGAAGATCGGCTACCACGACAAGCATGGGAAACAAAGAGCCAGGGATCCAGACCCCCAGGACGACCCAGAGTCCGCTTGGAGGACAACATTAGACAATCTTTGAAGGACCGAGGACTAGAATGGAACCAGGCCAGGAGGAAGACAGCCGATAGGATAGTCTGGCGCTCTACAACTAACGGTAGAAGGGGAACGACAAAGTAAGTAAGAAACAGGTCAATTTGTAAAATTTCATAATTTTTATAAAACCAGGGAAGTAAGACATCTGTTATTTTCAAAGCGCTTTGGAAACGCACTTTGTTAAGCAAACTTCTTTTCCATTGTTTCTTTCCCGTCATTATCATCATATTATCTTCGTGATGAGATCTGAGTACAGTCACGCTCTCCAGATGAAAATAGAAATGTGTGTGACGTTTGGAATCCAAATCTTTGAGCTAAGGTTTCGTAATGTCTTTGTGTTTTTGAACTTCTTAACAGTTCTACTGTTTTATGAGAAATAAAAAAAA
Organism: Oreohelix idahoensis; assembly: GCA_024509875.1. Classification (NCBI taxonomy): domain Eukaryota; kingdom Metazoa; phylum Mollusca; class Gastropoda; order Stylommatophora; family Oreohelicidae; genus Oreohelix; species Oreohelix idahoensis. Next base: position 208,268 of record JAMPIV010018095.1, on the reverse strand, counting down.
GCGGATCGTGCATCAATCGATAAATTGATCAGTCCACAATACCTGAAACGTAGGGTCTTTCATATTTGGAAATGTTCTTTAAACATGTCAGAGAAAGTCATACTTCTGTCCCGGTTGAACATGGTGCTCCTAGCCGAAAAGAAGCACAACAATTAATGATGGACATCTACATGCAACGTAGGAATTTCACTGCTGAACTATTATGGGTGCTTATTTGTATTTGTCATACTATGACTAAAAAAGAGTAAAGGCAAGACCATTCATTACACTATGACATTTATGGATATCAAAACAAATTATATCCAACACAAAAATTAGAATCTTCAGTCTAAATGCCGAGTCAATTCTATTTTACTAGTAAGAAACCCGTCAAAATTGACGGTTTTTTTAAATTATAGTGTGCTCATTCTGTTACATGTCCTAAAGACGCCACTATTTCTAGTTTGGTCATTTTATTACAGGTCAAAGCCATCAGATCTTTATAGTAAAGATAATATGGATGCATTAAATATGAAGCCATGGGGCAACCTTCCTAAATGACATGGAGAGAAGTGATATTGATCTAATGGACCGGAAATTGACTAATTAACTAATAGTTCTTGTATGACAACATTTTTTAATATGCCCAGGTATTTGAATCTATTGACCTGTTTTAAAAGTGTTTCACTTATGTTGATTGTGCATACTGAAGAATATTAGGAAGAAAAGCGCGCAATTTCAGGTGTCGTGCAATTTAGTACAATGGTCATAAGCGCACCACTTTTACGTAATACTCACACTGCAATTTTGATGGGAAAAAGTTAATGCTGGCTTTTTTTTTCAGGGACGTAATTTATATTCTATTGAAGGGAAACAATTAAGTAACAAATTAGAAATTTTGACAATAAAATGTATTGTAGACTTTTGATATTTTACGATGTATTTTTATTTATTATTTAAAATACTACCGGCTTTAGTGGGAAAAAAAAGATGTGCGCTATATTAAGCGTCGTGCAATTTGTGCAAAGGCTAAACGCACACGACGTTTATATAATTTTTAGAGTTCTAGAAAAAATATTGTGGGACAGAACAGGACATGACATTCTTAGAGAATTATATAATCTTATATAAACTGCAAAAGCAACAATCAAGAAGTAACTGACTTTCTTAAATGAGCGCTTGCTTAAAATAGAAAGATTGAAATGATATGACAAGATCATTAATGTGAAACTCATGACAAGTACTGAACACATTCTAGTGCAGCACCAAATGAGAAGAAGAAGCTGGCAGTGGGTGGGACACACATTGAGGGAACCTGTTGATATCATAGTCTCGGGTTGCCTCCCCTTTGCTCTAAAGTGGTGGCTCAGCAATGGTCAAAACCTAGAGTATCTAATGTGGGTATCTACCTTGGCACAAGATTACTCTTGGCAGAGATGCAAATAGACGGATGATGATGCTTCTACCTTGAGGAAGCTTTCACAAGATATTCAGAAATCAAGAACAATTCTGAACAGGTCTTGGCACAGTTAACTTATTATCTGTCTGACACATTTTTAAAATGGGATATAGTGTATGATTTGGCTCGTTCAAGCCCCCAGCTAATTTAATTCAGTGAAATCTTAATTTAGTAGCTCTGTTTTACGTGTATTTAAGGTGCCTGAGACATACCGGTGCAGTACACTCAAAAAGTTTAAATCAACTATAAATTTGTAAATATACAATTAACAAATTTAATTATCAACTCTATTTAACAGTGTAAAACGAATAATTCTTTTTAAAAAAAGGTAATCATCACAGCGTGATGTTATGGATATTGAGGGAATTGACTGAAAGTTCACTTGGCAGCGTTTAAGTTTGTACTTAGCTGCCAGTAAGTTTGTTGGTGTCTGCTCCAGCCGATGTTTAGTTGGACCTTTGCAGGTTATGGATTGATTCACTCTAGTCACTGGTCCAGTCCGCAGGTTGTGACACGTTTCAAGAAATATCAGGGAGTAATCTCGAAGCTGGTCTAGCGTCTTCATAACCCGTTTGATGTTATACCACACACTTTGTTCTAGAGATAGCACTCTCAACTGGTACCACCGACAAGTATTATGAAAGAAGAGAAACAATTATGCTCTTGAGCATTGGGTTTCCTGACACACAATAATGTCTCCCCTCCCCCCACCCCCCCCTTGTCCATTCCACCATCCCATCTACCTCAGAACGTTACCCTCTATGAGTATTACTAATCACAGTGAGCGGAAAATATTAATTGCATTTATATTGAATATCTTTACATTTTCTCTGGTTGAAAAGATGAATAATATAATATTTACATCAGTTCTATCATCATCCACTTCCTGCTCCATATGGATCATGGGACTACCTCTGCTTTTGGTTCTCTAAGAGAAACCCACATAAAGCAGTCACCAGCTCTTACAGTAGAGGGTCATGAAACCATCATTCTATATGCTGAGGTTACCAGCCTCATATGACTTGGACATCAACTAGCAATTTGTGCATGTTAATAAATGCAAACTATAGAATTAAAAATGTACAACTCACCCTAAAATCTCTTTAGGAATATTGACTCCTGGCTCAGAGAAATAGTTACGGCAACTTGTTTAAGATGCCTCTTACACGCAGTATGGGGTATTACTATATAATAGGCTCCCACTCTGACTTTGTGTTCAGATTCCTAGGATTCCGGCTTTCCGTGTTAATGTAGGTAGAGTTTTCCTGGGATATAAGTCCACACGATGTTTAAACAAGGCCCGGTCCGATAAATGGAATTATGATCCTATTCTTTACTCTGGCTAGCTGTTAGTCTCATTGACGAGATACATTTCACAGTGCTCTTAACCGGCGAAAGTGACAGATTATATTGCAACTTTCGTCCCTCGTACGTGGCTGTTACTATCTGATTAGTGTTAAGAATAGAATTGGGGTAAGGGGCGTAAATCTGGGTAAATTAGTAGTCAAGATAGATTCTGAGTTGGAGCACTTGTTTGCTTGTAGCTATCGAATTATTTAGAGAGTATCTCGTGATAGTTTCGAGAGACAGATTACAGACAGCGTGAAAAGCGCTGATATATTTATTCTGTATTGTTTTGAGTTGGGTGAGAGAAGCTCGCTGCTAGCCCTCAATTGTTTGTGTTGTGTGAACAGTGAAAAACTCTCGTGTCTGCTTTTGAGCGGGACGAGTGTGTTATCTAGGGAGAGTGTTCCGGGCGTTTTGACCGGGTAGGAAGACAGTGTTTTTGGGAAGTGTGAAATGCCTGTACAGTGCTGAATTTAAAATGTCGACGGATTTTTCGCTGTGGGTACAGCGTAGTATAAACCTGCAGTTTTAATTATTGTGGAAGTGTTTATAACTGCAGTGTACAGTACTTTAGGCCATGAATCATGATAGCTCCTGTGAGAGGATTGTTATTGAGGATTCTTTATAGAGATGAGTTTAATAAGAGTACTTTAGGCCATGAATCATGATAGCTCCTGAGAGAATATTGTTATTGAGGATTCTTTATAGAGATGAGTTTAATAAGAGTACTTTAGGCCATGAATCATGATAGCTCCTGTGAGAGGATTGTTATTGAGGATTCTTTATAGAGATGAGTTTAATAAGAGTACTTTAGGCCATGAATCATGATAGCTCCTGTGAGAGGATTGTTATTGAGGATTCTTTATAGCGCTGAGTTTAATAAGAGTACTTTAGGCCATGAATCATGATAGCTCCTGTGAGAGGATTGTTATTGAGGATTCTTTATAGCGCTGAGTTTAATAAGAGTACTTTAGGCCATGAATCATGATAGCTCCTGTGAGAGGATTGTTATTGAGGATTCTTTATAGCGCTGAGTTTAATAAGAGTACTTTAGGCCATGAATCATGATAGCTCCTGTGAGAGGATTGTTATTGAGGATTCTTTATAGCGCTGAGTTTAATAAGAGTACTTTAGGCCATGAATCATGATAGCTCCTGTGAGAGGATTGTTATTGAGGATTCTTTATAGCGCTGAGTTTAATAAGAGTACTTTAGGCCATGAATCATGATAGCTCCTGTGAGAGGATTGTTATTGAGGATTCTTTATAGCGCTGAGTTTAATAAGAATACTTTAGGCCATGAATCATGATATCATTGTAGCTGCCGAGTGCGCAGTTATTATGTGGTACTTTATATCTTGTGTTGTGCTGTGAACGGTATTCTATGTGTATTTCATCAATGTGTTGTGACGTGAATAAACCCATATGAAATGTCACCAGTCGTTTACAACCATCCATGACTCTTGTGTACGTACCTGTGGTGTAAACGACTAAACCAACACACGCACTTAATATTACAAGTGTGACAGGGAACTTAACACGTATTTAGAAATAGCCCCGGAGTGGGCGTGGTCTATTTGTATCGAGAACCTGTGCATCGCTTACCAGTAGACTTCTACAGTGTTTGCCTGTGTGGCGTATATGTAGGTATCAACTGTAGACATTACCAGATCCACAACACAACAGTAACGTTAGCAGATAATCAATAGACACCCTTACCGTACCATACACCAATCCTTTGTATCAGTGATCCCCATAACATTGACTTTCACGTGCTTGACGGAGGGACAACAGTAATGACCTCCCGGATTTTCCTATTAACATTAGGGGGGTGTAGCAGTGGTGGCCAGTAGTTATATAGATATTTTATATCCTGTGTTGTGAGTGTCGGTTCCAACACGCACTCACTATCACCTATTGCAAAGCGTACAAGCTGGCCACCCTATGTGTAACAGTGGTGTGCTAGTTTTATAGGATCAGATACCCGCGAAATTCGCGTGATATTAATTCACAACTGTTAGCATGTAGCCTGAGTGGCGTTAGTATATGAAAGACAGACATCACATTTGAGAGCTGTATCCAGGCCCAAGGAAAACTTATTCAGTATCAGTTAAACTGGGAACTGTTAACTCAAGTCGCAAGTCGCAACTCGCAAGTCAAGGAATTTATTACTCAAGATTATGAGATGTCATGATATACAGTGGCGTCTGTATACCAGTACAAGTAATCATCTGGCAGTATGAACGAGTGGTGTACCTTCTTTCAACGAAATTGACAGACGGTGACCCATTTCCTGCTTTCCTGTGCGGTGTGTTAGCACGTAGCGTGCTGAATCGATGAGCGGAATCAAGGTGTCAAGTTCCAATGCCTTTCTGTTGTCGATTGTTTTACCATTGAACTTTGTGATATCCAGGGTGTTAACGGAAAGGAACAGAAGAATTTTCATTCAAGATAAGTAGTTATGTTTGTGGTGTGAACTGTGTCGCCTTAACTATGTCAACGAGCCTTCCTGTGCTTTGCATCTCCTATACTGTTGAAATCTGTTGTTTTTGTTGTCTAATTCTATATAGACATATTATTAGGATTTAGTATTGATGCTAAGTATTGATGGTTGTATGATATAGGATGACTTCCCTCATATGATGTTATAAGGGTTCTTTGAAAAGGAATTGATGATACAAAGTTTATGAATAATATTTTTGGTATACATACTGAACTGTGTGAAATGGAAGGGTAATTGTCAGAACTTCTTGAAACATAAACTTGCGACATTAATAATTATACTGATATAGATATATAGTTAACTGAGTGATTGAATCACCATGGATTTTGATAATAATCCTGCAGATATAAGGCCTATGTTGGAGAGTGCATTGTTAATAGGTAGAGATGAAAAGGGATTGAGAGGTCCAAGACTTGGAGTATGGATCATGGACGATTTGTTGGTTAATGTGTCAGTATCCCTAAAGTTATTTGCTGAACATAACTTTAAGCTTCTTTGTAATTCAATAATGGCTAAGGATTTGATTGATTTGCTACAGCACCTTCGTGTGTTTTTACAACAGTATATTGAACTTGAACACGGACAGATAATGCAAAATATATTCAAAGTGATCCACAACGGTATTCCTGATGAGCAGAAAAAGGAATTAGGAAGTGAGAAACAAATAAAAGTCAACAAACAGAGTGCCCTACGGGAAAGGGACAATTGTTTAAAAGTTACTACTGAAGTGAGTAAACTACACGAAACAGTCTCTAAACTCGCAAATGAGTTAGATAAGTCAAACACGGAACTTACTAAAGTACATGCGGCGTTAGATGAAGCATTGAACAAGAACAAAGAGTTGGAAATTCGGGTGAAAGACAAAGATGACGAAGTTGGTAATCTCAGACAGGAAGTTCAAGAGAAAAAAGAAATGTATGACATATTAAAGATTGAGAGCAATGTTCGTGAAGAGACTTACATAAATATGCTTCATGAGGTGTTGGAGGATAATGATATTATCAGTTGCCAACTGAAAGAAAAGAAAGATATACATGATAAATTAAAAGTTCAGGATAAGAAATGTGAGAAATTAGGTAATGAAACATGTCAAACTAGAGCAAATAAAGAAAAGGATGAGAAAGACAAATTAGAAGAGTTAACGACTGAGAGAGAGGAGATGATTAAGATTGAGAGATTGTTAACAGAGGAGAGAAGTAAAGTTTTGACATTTGACAAATTAAATAGGAAATTAAGTGAAGAAATTTCACAAAAAAATGTTGAAATTGCAGAAAGTACAAAAAGGGTACAGGGTCTACTCGATGTTATTTTAACCAGCGGAATATGGTCTTCTGTAAATGTGGACAATGCTAGACAGAAAGTTGTTTGCCAACAGGTTAAAAAGATCCAGCCCTATACAATCTGTGCTGATAGAAAAGTTAAATGTGATAGACAAATATCTTTTCGAGGAAAATATAACTTTCGAAGGTCTTTTGATTCTGCTTCCAATAGCAACGAATCTTGGCGGAAGTGTAATAGAGAGAATGATAATGTAACAGTCAGTCCGGATAAAAGCCTAAGGATTAAACGAGTAACTGATTTTGGAAGTTCTCAGAAGATGATAACAAGGGATAAAGTTATAAGTAGTGGTTCCAAGGATGAAACCCATTATAGGCGTAACGATAAAGATACTTATAGATCTGCAGATGATACTGCAAACAAGCATATTGTCAAAGAAAAGAATGGAAAGAGTTTTTGTAGGAGAGATGTTTCTAAGGTTAGAAAGTACCAAGGAAATTCATATGATAATAATTTTCCTTCTCAGAGAGATAAGAGACAAGTTAATGTATCTCAACATTTTAATTCTCAGAATTTTGGAAATAATGGGACAGACAAATACAAGAAGAGTTTTCAATCGTGCAATAATTTTTCTGACAGATTTTTTGTGCGGAGTAGAAACGTTAATCATAACAAGTCTAACTGGGATTATAGACATAATAATAGTCTCAAACAAAGAGGAAATGATGATAAATATTTTGATCAAACGACGAATAATAAGAGCAATTATGCTAATTTTGCTCGACATGAGCCTAGAAGCATTGTTATTAAGCAAAGTAGCAATGATAATGATGTCACAAATACTACTGCTTGTTATGTTTCTGATTTTGAAAGAGCAGCACATTGTTGTGAACTGAAACGAAGAGTCGATGACATCGTGGGGTGACCAGATTTCCACACGAACCACAGTGCGGGGTAATTGTTTGTTTAACCTCTCCGTTGTTCGTAGTAAATTTCACCATTCATTAAAATGGAATTTTCATTTGTATTTTTTGAACAGAGGCGACTTCTTGATATGGGTCAGCGCTCCTGTTTACGTTAACGGCTGTTTACGGTAGCGGCAAGAATATAGGTCAACATTGTGCCCGAGCGAGTGTTTTCTCAAGCAGAACATATCAGCGTGCTAACCATGATTCGACGTTTTACCCCTAGTGTTTATGAGATGTCGGCAAGACCTATGGAGATTTTTGTTTGCGTTTGATTTTTGTTTTGTTTGTTTATTAGGACAGTAGATGTTAATGTATTCTATTGCATAGATCATTATAGGTTGTTATATTATGATCATCATCTTTACGCATCATTTGATGTCTATTGTTTTTCTTGATATGTATGACTGTTTTAATTATAAATTAGTTCATTTCGATGCTATTTTTATACTATTGTGTTTTGGATAATAGGTAGTGTGTTATATGGTAGTGACGTGTTGTTTACTATTCATGAATGCAATGAGCAGATTTATATTTAACCTTACTGGTTACAAACTTATGCCTATTTTTTATACTCTGGTGTAGAACTTGAAGTTTTTTTTTTGGGTATTTGTTTTACAGATGTGTTGGGTAGAATAGTTTTGTATATGATGAGTTTGCCAGCCCTATGCACATACTCATTAGTTGTAATGTTACAATAATTACTTTTAATATATCAGGTGGAGATAGATATAAATTATTAACTGAATAACACTGTAGCTAAGCTGAACGTGATTGTCAGCCGGAAATATTTAAAGTTTAAATTGAACTGTATAGAGAAAATTAACAGCGTTTGCTGATATTGTTATTTGATTGAGAAATCTAGAGATCTGATTTAAGCACTTGCTTAACATACATTACGTTGTTTTCATGTATTTGCAAACTTGTATTTTGGTAATAGTGTGTTTTTCTATGTGTTTCTCTGTGACGTATTTTTAAAAAAAACTTACACGTGTTGTTTAGTATTTGCTTAGATGCAGGAATTGTTATATGTCTCTCATTTTGCTAAAGCTAGTTTTTTGTTAATTTGTTAATTATAGATTTGAATTAATTTAATTAAAATACTATTTTTATGTAACTTAGCATTACGAAATATTTTTGTACTGTATTTTTTGGAAAATATTTTTTTTTTCCCAGACATTGTAATTTCTTATTTTTGTTTTTGTGTATGCCTAGCGTTTGACTATGTGCTATGTTTGATATGTAGAATAATGTTAGTTCTTTAAAGAAAGTTTTTTGTTTTGTTTTTTGGATGTTATGTTGTATTAGCGCTTGATTATGCGTTGGTCTTATAGCAATGCTATCACTTTTTTGTGTGGTGTCGATAATTTATTGTTGATTATGTATAACTTGTATAACTTGTTTAAATTACTGATTATGTTTTGTTTAGTTATAAACTATTTTTTGTAGTATTAGTATAGGAATACTTTGTTATTTTCTTTTGTGCTTTTCGATCGTATTTGTATGTATTATAAAATACGTTGTTGATCTAAATAGTTATTGGTATATATTTTTACCAACGTTCTCTATATTCATACCTTTTGCTTTCTATCTGTCTCTGTTGATTATCCTTCATTCCATTCCTTCTTTTCTATTGTCTTTTCAGTATGGTTTCATATTTTGTTTACATTTCGTGCTTTATTTACGTTTCACTTCATTCTCCTTGTATACTTCTTCTTTCGCTTCTTATACTTTCATTCTATGTATTGTTACTTTAATGGTATAACTTAATATAGTGTAGCTACTTGTGATATTTGTAATTATTTTACATATAACAAATTGTTTGAATGTAATATTATTGTTTTTTCCTCATATTCTGATTTCATACTTACCTTTATTACGGATCATTTTTTCGTTTGCTTGATCTTGTCTTTTCTTGTACTATCGGTTGTTTCCTATTTAGTTGTGCTGTATTCACTTAACTTGGTTTTGTAATGCATTATTTTTGGTATGCTTAATTGATTACATTGGATACTTCATTTTTACATTTCACTTAATGCTTATATTTTGTAGATGTCTTATTTTAACTTAACTTAAGGTAATTCTTAGACACATATGTTAGAGATTCATTGTCCTTTTAATTTTTTGGGAATGTATTTGTCAAAAAATTGATAGAATCAATTTTTTTTTCTGGGGGTGAGGTAAGATGTTAAGAATAGAATTGGTGTAAGGGGCGTAAATCTGGGTAAATTAGTAGCCAAGATAGATTCTGAGTTGGAGCACTTGTTTGCTTGTAGCTATCGAATTATTTAGAGAGTATCTCGTGATAGTTTCGAGAGACAGATTACAGACAGCGTGAAAAGCGCTGATATATTTATTCTGTATTGTTTTGAGTTGGGTGAGAGAAGCTCGCTGCTAGCCCTCAATTGTTTGTGTTGTGTGAACAGTGAAAAACTCTCGTGTCTGCTTTTGAGCGGGACGAGTGTGTTATCTAGGGAGAGTGTTCCGGGCGTTTTGACCGGGTAGGAAGACAGTGTTTTTGGGAAGTGTGAAATGCCTGTACAGTGCTGAATTTAAAATGTCGACGGATTTTTCGCTGTGGGTACAGCGTAGTATAAACCTGCAGTTTTAATTATTGTGGAAGTGTTTATAACTGCAGTGTACAGTACTTTAGGCCATGAATCATGATAGCTCCTGTGAGAGGATTGTTATTGAGGATTCTTTATAGAGATGAGTTTAATAAGAGTACTTTAGGCCATGAATCATGATAGCTCCTGTGAGAGGATTGTTATTGAGGATTCTTTATAGAGATGAGTTTAATAAGAGTACTTTAGGCCATGAATCATGATAGCTCCTGTGAGAGGATTGTTATTGAGGATTCTTTATAGAGATGAGTTTAATAAGAGTACTTTAGGCCATGAATCATGATAGCTCCTGTGAGAGGATTGTTATTGAGGATTCTTTATAGCGCTGAGTTAATAAGAGTACTTTAGGCCATGAATCATGATAGCTCCTGTGAGAGGATTGTTATTGAGGATTCTTTATAGCGCTGAGTTTAATAAGAGTACTTTAGGCCATGAATCATGATAGCTCCTGTGAGAGGATTGTTATTGAGGATTCTTTATAGCGCTGAGTTTAATAAGAGTACTTTAGGCCATGAATCATGATAGCTCCTGTGAGAGGATTGTTATTGAGGATTCTTTATAGCGCTGAGTTTAATAAGAGTACTTTAGGCCATGAATCATGATAGCTCCTGTGAGAGGATTGTTACTGAGGATTCTTTATAGCGCTGAGTTTAATAAGAGTACTTTAGGCCATGAATCATGATAGCTCCTGTGAGAGGATTGTTATTGAGGATTCTTTATAGCGCTGAGTTTAATAAGAATACTTTAGGCCATGAATCATGATATCATTGTAGCTGCCGAGTGCGCAGTTATTATGTGGTACTTTATATCTTGTGTTGTGCTGTGAACGGTATTCTATGTGTATTTCATCAATGTGTTGTGACGTGAATAAACCCATATGAAATGTCACCAGTCGTTTACAACCATCCATGACTCTTGTGTACGTACCTGTGGTGTAAACGACTAAACCAACACACGCACTTAATATTACAAGTGTGACAGGGAACTTAACACGTATTTAGAAATAGCCCCGGAGTGGGCGTGGTCTATTTGTATCGAGAACCTGTGCATCGCTTACCAGTAGACTTCTACAGTGTTTGCCTGTGTGGCGTATATGTAGGTATCAACTGTAGACATTACCAGATCCACAACACAACAGTAACGTTAGCAGATAATCAATAGACACCCTTACCGTACCATACACCAATCCTTTGTATCAGTGTCGCCATATCAGTGATTGGCGATATCACATGACTTTCCATGGGCTTAACATTACGGGGGTGCAACAATTAGGCTCCAATAATAAGAGTTGTTTATAACATCTAGAATTGCCCAGCCAATTGTATTCAATAATGCGTGTTGTGATGAGATTTAGCCACTCAATTTCCTCATAGGAAAATTCTGCGTGATTTTTAAAAAGTCACTTTCCATGTAAGGAATTGTTATGTCCCATCTAAGATTTAACACTTACTACTCACAACTTCCTGAATTTATTACTGATCGTATCTTCCCGGAAGCTATTACAACATTCCGTCTTTCAGTTGCGTGTCTACAATATGTCATCACGTGGATAAATAACTGCCCCGTTCCTGTGCAAACAAACATTCATCGTGTGACCATCTGGGTTTTATTCTCTCCACGAGAGAAATTAGGAAATCACAATAGCCAAATAAGCTTGGCGATCTACGTGTTAATCAGGTGCGCCCATGTTTGGTACACGCAAATGTTACCAACATGAATGTCGGTCAATATTACATCACCAGTCTACTCTCTCAGCAGAGATGATCAAGTAAACAGACATGACGAATTATTACAAGAAGAAGTTAAAACAAAGACTCGAAAATATCAAGTGTTGTCCGAGGCAGGAAAATACAACGTGAAGAGCACAATATGAATTACGGGATGGCACAAGAAATGAAAAGTTTCGAGGTCATTCTGTGGCACGCATTTTAAGTCAGTCCTTGTTCTTTAGTCCTAAGGGTAAGACAGGTAGAGGTTGACAGAAAAAAACACAAGGAGATGAGAGATAGAGACAGAATGAGAAGAAAGGCACGAATAGACCTGCAACTGATGAAACTGGACAGGAAGACTTGGCATACGTTTTTGTTGAAGACCTAGGCACACTGGGTAGCTATGGGACAATGATGATAATTATCACGGGTTGCATCCCTTTGACTCTGCAGTGGTGGTTCAACAGTGGCCAAAACCTAGAGTATCTAATATGGGCCTTCAAAGGTGTCTACCTTCGCACAAGATTACTCTTGGCAGAGTTGTAGATAGAAGGATAATGATGCTTCTACCTTGAGGGAGTGTTCACAAGATGTTTCAGAAGTCAAGAACAATGCTGAATAAATCTGAGCCCTTTAACTTTGTATCTGACCCGCCGCCTTTTGTGAAGATGGGTTATAATTAGCTCGTTCAAGCCCCCAACTGAATTACTCATTGAAATTCTTATTTTTGTTTTATAGCTCTGTTTAAGTGTATTTAAGAAATTGACTGAGACAAACTGGTGCAGTACATTCAAAATACTTAAATCAACGTTAAATTTGTTTATACACAAATAACAAATTTAATAATCATATAAGTTAACAGTTTAAACAAAATAATTCTTTAAACAAAGTAATCAACACAGGGTGATGTTTTGGTTTTCGAAAAATGGACAGTTCACTTGGCAGCTTTTAAGTTTGTACTTAACTGCCAAGAGGATGGTGATTTTTGCTCCCGCTGATGTTTGGTTCTTTTCAGATAGATGACTGGTTCACTCTCGTCACTGGTCAAGTCTGAAAGTTGTGACACATTCCAAGAAGAATCAGGGAGTAATCACAAAGTTGGTCCAGCGTCTCTAAGACCCGTCTGATGATGGTGTCACTTGTTCCAGAGATAGTATGCTCAATGTGTACCACCGACTAGTATCACAAAAGAAGAGAACAAATACCCTCTTGAGTACTGAGTTTTCCTGACACACACTCATGTGCCCCCCTCTTTTCATTCCACCATCCTATCTACCTTAGAACTTTATCCTCCCTGAGAATTAATCTTAATCCCAGTGAGCTAAACATTTTCATTACATTTAGATTGAATAGGTTTACATTTACCTCTACGTTGGTTGACACGCTTAACAATATAATAAGTGTGTACATAAGTTCTCCTATCATTCACTCCTTGCTCCATATGGAACGTAGGACAACCTCTGCTTTTGGTTCTCCATAAGAAACTCGCATAAAACAGTCACCAGCCCTAGCAATAGTGGTCCATGAAATCATCATTCTATATGCTGAGGTTGCCAACCACGTATGACTTGGACATCTACTAGCAATTTTCATATATTAATATTCACATGTCAATATATACATATTATTTCACGTGTTGATATATTGAATTTTAAATGTACAACTTACCCAAAATTGTCTTTGGGATCACAAACTTCTGGCTCAGAGAAATAGTTAAGGCAACTTGTTTAAGATGCCTCTTCCACGTGTTCTGGGGTGTTACTTTACAATAAGTTCCCACTCTGACCTCATGTTCAGATTCCTAGGATTCCGGTTTTCCATGTTCATAAAGGTAGAGCTTTCCTGGGATATAAGTCCTCAAGATGCTCAAACAAGATCCGGTCCGATAAATGGAATTCTGATCATATTTTTTACTCGGGCTGACTGGCTGGTCTCTTGACCACAGTGAATTTCACAGTGCTTTCAACCGACGAAAGTGTCAGGTTATATTGCAACGTTCAATATTACGTAATTCTGGTAATACATTAAACAAGAAATATGCAGATATGAAATGAGATACGAACGCATGCACATTTCCAATTTTCCAGAACGTTCGTGGCCGTTCTGGGGTAAGGGGCTCTCAAGTCCACTGGAGATTGAGATTCCTGCTATTCAACAAAGCAAAAGGTAGGAACTACTGAGTGTAGCTGTGGCACTGATAAATTACCACTGAACATCTACTGCAAAAGTGCCCAGCTTATGAGGAACAGAGAAAGCGCATATGGCCATCACCAGGAAAATTCATAGACAAGTTATAAGGAGCCACTTGTAACCTCAATAAGAAATTCCAAGGACTGTTAGTTCGCGGTAACTTTTTGAATTTAATAATTTTAATAACATATCTAACGTCTAAGCCGTAGGAGTTTCAGCAAAATTATGTTTTCCCCAGAATATAATTCAGAAATTGATGACGTATAGAAACAGTTGTTAACTTCCAAAAATCAATCAATCGATCAATCAATCGATCAGATCCCTTTACCTCCCTAAGTAGCAGACCTTTAAGAAGTACATGACAAGTCCTCCTGTCGCGTGACCTCAGCTCAAGGTCTTTCCAAGTCTTCATCAGTTTCATTTCTGCCTATATCTTTATGGTCTACCCTTGCCTCAGTTACCTTGCTGATTCCACAACAAGGACTGCATTGTAATGCTTTCAACAGATTTCCTCAATGTGTTTCCTATCCGCAGCCAGTGGACTTCTTGTCATCTCGTATTCCACTGGCATTTATCTAATTCTTGTCATCATTTCCACATTGGTGATCTTGTCATCATTTCCACATTGGTGATCTTGTCATCATTTCCACATTGGTGATCTTGTCATTATTTCTACATTGGCGATCTTGTCATATTTTCCACATTGGTGATCTTGTCATCATTTCTACATTGGCGATCTTGTCATATTTTCCACATTGGTGATCTTGTCATCATTTCTACATTGGCGATCTTGTCATATTTTCCACATTGGTGATCTTGTCATCATTTCTACATTGGCGATCTTGTCATATTTTCCACATTGGTGATCTTGTCATCATTTCAACATTGGTGATCTTGTCTTCATTAACACATTGGTGATCTTGTCATCATTTAAACATTGGTGATCTTGTCATCATTTCCACATTGGTGATCTTAACATCATTTCGACATTGGTGATCTTGTCATCATTTCCACATTGGTGATCTTGTCATTCTTTCTACATTGGTGATCTTGTCATCATTTCCGCATTGATGATGTTGTCATCATTTCCACAATGGTGATCTTGTCATCATTTCCACATTGGTGATCTTGTCATCATTTCCACATTGGTGATCTCGTCATCATTTCCACATTGGTGACCTTGTCATCATTTCTACATTAGTGATCTTGTCATCCCACTTTATCCATGCTATTCTTCGCATGCATTCATTTATGAACGTCTACGGCTGTTTGGTTGTAATTTTGTGTTTCGTTTTCTCCATGCTTCATAGCTATACAATAGGATTTACTTGGCATTTGAGTTGAAGATTCTTATTTCTGATTGCACCGATCTCCTTCCTTAGATCACACAAGGAGGATCTCAGCACAGTGCACGAGCTCTGTAGCACCGGTGAGGATCGCATTGTGTGAATACCGGAATAACGCATTCTATGAATATTTTTATGTGGTAGGCAGGTTTTCATAATTTTTGTAAATTTTACTAGGGCAGCGGCCGTGTGGCCTACTCTTTACGATGTCCAACTGCCGTGAGATTTTTGACGTGCGCAACTTGCACATGGGACCTCTTTTTTTCGCCATTATCCGAGAAGGGTTCTCACTACACAGGAGACCAGGGGTGAGTATGACATCATTAGGACCACTTGTTCTGAAAAACAATTCCATAAATTATATTCCCTCTACTGGTAATCGAACTCGGTACTTTTAGAATTCGAGGCAGACACCATACCCGTTAGCCACTCTGACCTCTATTGTATTAAATCCTTTTAGCTCAACACGGATCATATATGCTGTACATTAATATCAAAATGTCATATATAGACGATATAACAATAATATCAGTTGGAGGACCTGATGTTAAAATTCTTGCTATAAGCCAATGACAGTCTAATGTTGATTGGACAATATTATGGAAACTTCTGCGGGTTAATCACGTCTGGTATCAAAATTCATCGGCTACAGCTGTTTCTTTGGGCCTACAGGCTAAGAGGAGAGAGGGAAACTTTCCCGTAAGGGCAACAGCTTGATATCTATATATCTATGCCCAAGCTTCCCGCATCAAAGTTTTTCCAAACACCATCAGCAACCAAGAACTACTTATTCGGAGTAACCAGGAGGACATGTACACCATCATAGCTGGCAGACGCTGGAGTTGGGTTGGCCACGTCCTCAGAACGGACCCTGATACCATCACAAGAACAGTTATGCTATGGACCCCCGAGGGAAAGCGAAAGAGAGGCCGATCAGAAACAACTTGGCGGAGAACTGTGGAAGCTGAGATGCAAAGAATGAACCAGAGTTGGGGCACTGTACGAAGGATGGCCGCCGACCGAGCAAAGTGGAATCAATTTGTTGCTGCCCCACAAGACGCCACCAGGCGTGATAGCCGCTGACTGCTTTGGCGGTTGGTGGCTAAGGATCAAAGCCGAAGAAGAAGAGAAGATGACCAAGCTTGCTCACTGGAGAGGATACTCAAGCTTTACCCTAGGGTGTCGGTACAATACGGGAAGTAGCAGTAACCTGAGTCGGGCGACCGCAGCTGAGGTTTAAAAGATATGTGTAAAAGAGATGAAGGAACTGGAAATACATTCAGGAACCTAGGAGGATGAAGCTACAGATTGCACCAAGTGGCGATTCTCCTTACGGTGCCACCTCATATTGGGCGAAACGAGGCTCTTACGACAAGCACAAGAGCGTGCTTAAAGAAACATCCAGCAAAAAAAACAAACAAAACAGCTGAGGTCTGCCTTCACCTCGGGGGCGTAATCCCACAGTCAGTTATGACTGAAGGGGGTGACTAAAAGCTAATGATTCAGTCTTACTATCGACAGATTAAAAAGAGTTACAGGACATCGTTGACTGATTGATTCATTCACTCATCCATTCATCTATTTATTATGTTTGATTCACTCACTCATCCGTTCATCTATTTATTATGTTTGATTCACTCACTCATCCGTTCATCTATTTATTATGTTTGATTCACTCACTCATCCGTTCATCTATTTATTATGATTGATTCACTCATCCATTCATCTATGTATTACACGTTAGCTCTTCTAAGAGGATAAACCTTTCAACAAATTTAATGCAAGCCAATTCTCTCATGTCAAGTGATATCATTTTAAGGTCATTTCTTGTTTTCTTTATCCATTTCATTTTCGTCTTCAGTTCTTTTCTCTGCGTGTTTTTGTGTCTCCCTATGCCTCTCTTGCTTTCGGCATTACGGAACAAGCGCTGTATTTTAATACTGTCAGCATATTTCAACGAAAAACTATTTGGTGATGTCAAGAACCGTGAGCTGACTACGGCCTTAATTAGAGTCATTCATGCGGAAGTCTGAAGGCCAACAAAGAAGAAGAAGAATATATTTCCTTAATGGTTGTCCTATCCATCGCCAGGTTCGTCTTCTCATCTCTTGTTGCGCTAGCACCTGTGTGGTTCTTGTTATCAGTTCTACATTTTTGAACTTGTCCTATAATTTCTTAGTTTTCGTTTCCGCTGTTTTCCATGACGCTTGCCGTATTTGATGAGATCAGGTTCAAAACGGCCTAACTACTAAAACAATTATGTTTTCATCGTTTTGTGATGTATTGGATCAAAATCTGGACCAGATTTAAGTGTTTGTAGGCCCCACGCCAGTGATTTCCAACAAGGGAATCGCGACAAGTCGTAAGGGATTCCACGATAACGCTTTAAGAATTTAAAAAAAATAAGGAAATAATGAGAGATTTGTTGTCCAATGGCTATCAATGCTAGAATGGGTTTCGTACATCCAACACTCTGGATTTATTTTCTCATTTGGTATCGTAGGTTATTGGGAAATGGCTGAGCCGCTAACGCAATTCTCTTAGCCGACAAGAGGGGGAAAGCTCTCCAAAACTTTCCACAAGTTATGTCTCCATCTAAAGTTCAAGTTATGGTAAATACTTTTGGCTACCCAAATTATCTACAGAATTACTCATATTTCTAGTCTGTTCTATGTTGCTTATGTTTTTTGTAATTTAAAGCATAAAAATTAGGCAACAGGGTAGTTTTAGTGGATTTCAGTGACCATGATTCATTCATGAACTTTAATTCCATATGAGGCATGAGCCTTCAAATTCATGCCAAGCCTTCCTGTCTTGTGCCATCCCCTTAAGTTTGTCTTCTTTATCCTCTTAATGTATGTCTCCAATTCTCTTCTCCGTGCGTTTATCTGTCTGCCTCCTTCTAAGTAATTTATCCTGGAGAATTTATAAAAAGGACTGTCTTCAAGTCTTGAGTTCTGTCAACAGGTTTTCTCAACGTGTTTCATATACATCTACAGTGTCTTCTTCTCAGCTCTTGTTCCACTGTTACTGATGGTGATACTGAGAATGAGATATGTCCAACAGTGATTTCACTTGTATCTTTTAGTAAATACTGCAGTTTGTTGATATTTGAAGCTTTGTCAGCTTCGCATGTATTTGTAATAACCTCTTTTAATGCTTTGCAATCCCTGTTATTCTTGTCAGTAACAGCATCTTTATAGGCAGGGGTTCCATGGATTATCAAAACCTACATAGTGCGGTCCACCATATTAAAAACGGCAGAGAAACACTGCCCTAGGCACACTTATTACGAAAGTGAAAAGTTCCTCTTTTTATCACTACTTTTTAAAAGTTTGAAACATTTCCAGAATGCAGAGAGACGCTGCACATAATTGATGTAAACAGACTGCATTTTAGACAATTAAATGGCGCCCTAAGCCATTCTCAGACTCTGAGCGCGTAATTCCGGAAAACACAGAAAGAGCAGATCAAGCGTTTATCATAATGAACATGTATATAATTGAAAACCGTTGTATTAGCGGAACGCCGAAAAGCGGGGTCCTACTGTACTTAAAATATTACAGTAAATTATTCTACTCCTTATTTCGAAATTTCTTGGGAACTCCTAATTTCTCTTTTCGTGTCTCTTTCTCTTCATCTCGCCTCATTGTCACTAGCAGTATCGATATTCTTTCCTCTTCTAGTAGACGATTTCTCATAAATGCTTGATTTCAATTTATTGTCATGCGTTTCAAAGCGCTAACCGGATAAGCCCCCTTAAGCATCTAGAATTTTATTTTAATACCGTATTTATCTAACATAAATGCGCTGTGCATTACGGAAATGAAATTTGAATTGTTAATATGTAGGACTAGGATTTAGCTGAGCTTACAAAGCAGTGGGTTTATATTGTCTAATACGTTCTGATTATGAGATAGTTACCACGTCGTTGTACCATAACTATGTTCTGAAAATATTACGTCTAATACTCTCTCGTTCCTATATTTATGTTGAGAAAGTGTAATGTCACCCCAAGGGATCGATTGATAACACGAAATAATTCAGTTAGTGGCGATATCACAATACATCGTACAAACTTACTTTGATGGTCCACTACTGCAGAGAAGCGTGGTAGGAGACTGAATTTTTCGTTCTAGAGCCTTGTTTTTGTTGATCAGAATCGACGTCACTGCACTCCGGGCAAACCCATAGGTGCTCAATCTCCCTCAGCAAATTTCGAAGGTTATGAATGCTAATTGTTCCTGTTGCGCACTTGGTTGTAAACACGACGGATGCATCCTCTCGTACGTCCATCTCTACTAGCCCTACGTTTAATACCAAACTCCAACAGTCTTAGCCTTGATGATTCATCTATTTCAGTGTCATTCTCTAATACGCGATCATTAATTTCCCTCAGTATCTCCCCCCGTATCCGTCGTACCCTTTGCACCTTCTATCGGTGCTATCGAAGCTAGTCTGCCAGCTCTTTCAATGCCACGTACCCCTGCATGACCAGGACAGTTCCTGAAGACTCCAGGCTTCTGTGGAGGGTTTCCATTTGTAGGAGCCAAGTATGTCGCTGTGGCAAGAGCCTGTGTTGGTGTACGATTGCCTGTCCATGTGCCCCATATCTTTCCATGAATCATTTTTCTTATTTTTCTGTATGCTCCCCAATCCACGGAGTATGGAGTCACTACTGAGACTGGTTCCTTTGTTCGAAGTCTGCGCTAAACATTCAGATACCCCTGCATGTGACGGTATTGCCTCCCCTACTGTGCAGTAGTGGTCCAACAGTGGCCAAAACTAAAGAGTATCTAATATGCGCTTCAAACGTGTCTACCTTCGCACAAGATTACTTTTGGCAGATTTGTAAATAGAAGGATAATGACGCTTCTATCTCAATTGAATTGTTCACAAGATATTCAGATAAGCAAAAACAATGCTGCATTGGCTGAGCAAGTTAATTCTAGAATCTGCAGACAACTTTTGTGAAGAATTAAGCAATGATTAATCTTAGCTCGCTCAAATCCCCACCTCTGATTTACTCCGTAGAATTCTTATTATTCTGGTATAGCTTTGTTTAGCGTGTATTTAATAAGTTGACTGAGACAAACATACAGTGTCTTTAAAATGATTAAATCGAAGTTAAATTTGTATAATTACAAATAACAAAATTTAATAATCACTTAAGTTTTAACAGTTTGAAAATAAATGAATAGTTTAAAAGAAAGGGTTCATCATTGATTGATATACTGAATCACATTAAAAACGCACCACTATTATATATACTGATGCCGAGAAGCTGGAAAAAAAAAGTGTGGGAATGGATTTTCCCCGTGTTTGTCATTAGGTAGAGAGCGAATGGCTGCTGGAATGGAAATTGCATGATTCAACCCACGGGTTTGTGTACAGACTACATAAAAACAATGAAAGGTACACGTGCAACACGATTCGTAACAGCCATGACCCTGAAAATGTGTACGCGTTGTGGCAGTATACTCGGTATAAAAAGGCCGTTGAGACAAAACACCCAGTACATGTGCTTGAAATGCCACGACTATCTGAAAACGACCGCCAACGAGCCATTGGTATGTTGGAGACCGGAATGAGCTCGCGGGCCATTGCCAGAAGGATGAATTGCCACCACAGCACTATTGTACGTCTCAATGAACGTTACGGAACCACTAGCAGTGCCCGGGATAGACTTCGGAGTGGCCAACCATGAGTTACTACCCCTGCGCAAGATCGTCATTCTGTGCTGAGTCACCTAAGGAATCGTTCTCTCCCGGCACGTCAAACAGCAAGAGCAATAGTGGGTAGACGTGGGCAAGTCTCTCGAATGACAGTCATACGACGACTCAGAGATACAGGCCTTACTGCAAGGCGACCTTATGTTGGGCCAAACTTGACTCATAGACATCGTCAGCAGCGCCTGCAATGGGCAGAGCAACATGTCAGATGGACTAGACTGCAGTGGAATGCTGTCCTATTCACAGACGAGAGCAGATTCAACATATCCTTTACTGATGGACGTATGCGGATTTGGCGACGGTGTGGAGAGCGCTTTGCAAATTGCTGTGTTCGTCAACACAACCGATTTGGAGGTGGCAGTATTCACATTTGGGGAGGATTCAGTTTTCACCATCGCTTGCCTCTTCACGTCTTCCGTGGAAATGTTAATGCTGTGACATATCGAGATGAGGTTCTGGATGCATTGGTTGCTCCTGCGTTCACAAATTATCCAGACTTGCAGCTTCTCCAGTAGGATAAAGCACGTGCGCACACCGCATGCATTACGCAGCAATATCTGCAGCAGCAGAACATTGTGACGATTGATTGGCATGCCCTATCACCAGACATGTCCCCTATAGAACATCTGTGGGACGAGCTTGGACGCAGAGTCTACAGGCAAGGTTCTCCAGCTAGTCTGCAACAGCTCGAAGTAGCTCTTACACGTTAATGGGACTTGATTCCTCGGAATCTCCTTCAGAGACTTGTGCGTTCCATGCGGAGCCGCTGCCAAGCTTGTTTGCAAGCACACGGTGGACATACCAGATACTGAGGATAGTGTGAATGAATGTTTTTATTGGTTGCATTTTTGGTTTTCTCCCTTGCCTGCACAGAATGCAATGAATTTCATAACAATCAAATGTACAAATTAATGACCAGCATGGATTCATAAGAAAATGAATAAAGATTCCAAATATGTAAACTTGTAAACACTTATATTTACATTTTACACTCTGTTCCTGGATTATACAGGTGGTGCGTTTTTAATGTGCTTCAGTATGTTAGGTTCAATGAAAAAAGTTAACTTTGGCAGCTTATATATTGCACTTAGCTGCTAGTGGTTGTTTCTGCCCCCCATGGGTTGGTTCTTTTTAAACTGCTCACGTTCGTCGCTGGTCAAGGTTGTAGGGTGCAGCACGTTCCCAGGAGTGTCAGGGAGAGTCTACAAAGTTGGTCCCTCGTTTTAAAGCTTAGGCTATTGTTCCCTTTTTGTTCCAGAGATAGTAACCTTCAACTGGTACCACCACCAACAACTATGGCAAAAGAATAGAAACGAAACGCTCTCCTGAGTATTGCGTTTACCGACACATACTTTTGTGTCCCCTGTCTTCTATTCTACTATCTCAGAATTTACCCTCGATGAGAATTAACTTTAATCCCTCGAGAGAAAACTTTCTTTACATTTAAATTGAATAGCTTTTATAGTTACTTTACATTTAAATGAAAAGGTTAATAGTACAGATAGAATATGTTTACATTTAAATTTCCACTGATTAAAACGTGTTCACAATAAAAATTGAATATGTTTTCATTTATGTTTACACTGATTTGAAAAGTTTGAAACTTTCATTAATTTTAAAGTGAATATGTTAACATCGACATTTACACTGGTTCGAAACTGTAAGTATTATAATTAAAATGTACATCATTTCTTTCATCTTTCTCTCCCTGCTCCATATGGAACTTGGGACTACTTTATGCTTTTAGTTCTCTTAAGAAACTAGCAATAAAGCAGTCGCCAGCCCGTGCAGTGGTGGTTCATGAAATCATCTTTCTATGCGCTGAGGTTGATAGCTTCAATTGACTGGGACATCCACTAGCGATTTTCACATATTAATATTCACATGGTAATATATGCATATTAGTTCACATTTTAGTAATGAAAATATAGAATGTAAAATGACAACTTACGCCTGTCCTGGCTCATACACTTTTTTGCTCAGATGAATGAAGTTAAGGCACTAGCCGATGCTTTTTTACACGTGTACTTGGGGTCGTTAATTTTAACTTTAATTCCTTCGCTGACTTCGTGTGTTCAGTTTCCTCAGATATTCGGGTTTTCCTTAATTAAAATGATAGAGATTTCCTGGGCTGTTTTTCTTAAGTCATGATAATTACTCCAATAAAAGGGTCCGGTCTGATAAACGGAAATTCTGAATTCTAGGTTTCACTTTGGCAAGGTCTGGTTGTGTCGTCTTGGCAAGCCATCTTCACATTGTCTTAACACTGAAGCGTGTCAGGTTATATTTACTGTCCTCCCCCGCATCTGTTTGTTATGGAGCTAAGTTAAAGCTCCAATTACTTCAAACATGCTGGTTGGAAGGGGGGGGGGGGCAAATATGGCATGAAAATATCCGATCCCTGGCAGGCGAACTCACCGGCAACGTGTTTCAGATGTAACAAATTATTACTCTCTAAAGTAATCTTGTCATAGCAAGTCGGACAGGTAGCGATTATGTCATACGTGTCTGTCCAAAATGTGTTGCACAGACGAGTAATCTTGTTATCTCTCGCTTAAGCACACAACTATACACGAAAACTAAGCAGACCAATAAGGGTTTACCTGCGCTTAATCTCAGCAAAGATGTGCCGCGCCTAGCAAATGTAAGGTATACAGCAACAAGGAGTGTCAATTGATTTGACGGGAGCCGCGCTGGTATAATGGTTACCACACTGCGCTGGCGATCGGGTGATCCAGGTTCAAGCCCAGGCGAGTGCAATTCTCGAGCGAGACTTGGACTTGATTAATTAGAGCCCTGGCGAAGACATTTGAAGGAGGGTCGTCGACCCAGCTCTAATGGGTACCCTCTGAAGACGGCGAGTATCTGCCTGAATGGGGAGTGGACACCTGTCAGTGTACAGGGAAAAAAGGGATACTCACGTAAAAATCAGTCTCAGGTTAGATATACCAACTGGAGATTCTCGCCTAGAGTAATAGCGGGCGTACGTTAAAAAAAGAAAAAAAATGTTTTGACAATATCACATATCTGCTGTCCAGCGGAGAAAGAATGGGGTGCGACCCTGAAAAATCGCAATAAAATCAGTACAACAAATGTAACTGATTACTGCCGTAGTGAAAGAGAGATCGGAAAGAGGTCGCCCCAAAATCCATCTTGTGACACTGCAGTTGTGGTTTGTGTCGCCATTTGTATTACATTATGAGATTGCCAGTCCCATGCACAATCTCATATTTGACGCCTTGTACGACATGCCTGATGGTCAATAACCTTTAGCTCCCCGAGGAGCATAGACCTTTAAAATACACATGCCAATTCTTCCTGTCCTGTGCCATCCGCTCAAATTCTTTCCAAGTTTTCCTCATCATTTCCACCTCTGTATCCAGTTCTCTTCTCCATCCCTGATGGTGCAGTAGTCAACTTCTTTCTTTGTCTCTTCAGAGACATCCGGGGAACTGCATAGGGCAAGATGTATCTTAATACTGGATAAATACGTCAGAGGCGGAGGATGTGTCTGTTCAAGAGAGAAAGAGAGAGAGAGGGAGAGACAGACAGACAGACAGAAAAAAAGAGAGGTAGTCGGATAGACAGTTCCAGGTTGAGCATTACGAAGATTGATAATGCAATAGACTGAACGTAAGAAAGCGCGTGTAATGAAGAAAAAGTATGATATAGTCATTATTCTGGGAACGCAATAAATAAAGTCAAGCAAATGATGAATGAACTCTGCGTATTTTCTGCTTTTCAGCGTATTTGGCAGGGTTGCAGAGTCGGGAATGAGAGTCGTGGAGTCGGTCGTTTTTTCAGTGGAGTCTGCGTCGGAAGTCGGAGTTGGACATCTAAAATTTCGGGAGTCGTAAAACTATGTTGCCGTCTGCACAACCCGGATATATTGTAACAGTAATAAAAGTCGTTCCTAAAACTTCAAGTTTTTAAAAAATTGTTTTTAGTCGTAACAGAATATTAGTATTGCGTTAGATTAAATTTATCTGGAAACAAAACAACTTGCGAAAACATGCAGACATAACTACATGGCAGTGGGCCGAAGGGCGAGAACCCAAGCGCAGCTGGGTCAATAACAACGTCTGAATAAAAACATTGTGATGTTGTGAAAACATTGTGATAAGATTCACCTAATGTCCATCCATCCATCCATCCATCCATCCATCCATCCATCCATCCATCCATCCATCCATCCATCCATCCATCCATCCATCCATCCATCCATCCATCCGTCCATCCATCCATCCATCCGTCCGCCCGTCCGTCCGTCCATTCATCCGTCCCTTCCTCCATCCATCCGTCCATCCATCCATCAGTCCATCAGTCCGTCCATCCATCCATCCGTCCATCCATCCATCCGTCCGTCCCTTCCTCCATCCATCCATCCATCCATCCATCCATGACACACTTTGTGTCTCTCCATTTATCCAGTGTTAAAACCCAGCTTCCACAACTAGTCTGAGCGTGTGAACCAACAACGTCAACTCGCTTTCTTAAGCAAATGGAAATCACCGAGATTTCTACGCGAGAGCCAGAGAAACATGAAGTAGATAAACTCTGCAATAGAAAGAACACTTTTGCTTTGGAGAGAACCCAACAAATCTAGGGCCGCGCATGGACTTCGCGATTAGTGATTTGAGAGAATTTGATTGGTTCGGTTCATTATTTTTATGAAAACACATATAGGCCTACAATGATAATTTAGTTTAGGGAACGGGTTTTTAAGAGATAGGGGTAATATCCAAAAGAACATTGCCAATCGTTCCGCACAGAATATTCACTTGGAGTTATTTCCCTTTAGCAGTGTTTTGTGATTTAGCAGTGTTTCGTGGACATGTATCGTAGTGTGCAAATATCGACTGTAATTAGGAACTGTCGCATTATTTGAGGTGGAAAACGCAGACACATACATACACAAAATACATTTTGAAAGGGGAGGGGGTGGGGTGGGATGTTGAAGTTTGAGACTTTTGGTTTATTGTTTACTGACTTTTATGTGTCCTAATTAATTTTTTATGAACCACCCACTGATGGACTGACTCACAGACTGACGAAATGTTAATTTCTAACTTACTAACAAACTGATTCATATATTGAATGACGTATAGAGTTACTGACTAATGTACTCTTGACTGATAGGCTGACAGACTGACTGACGGACAACGAATAGACTGCTAATTTGACGGACCGACTTACGAACTGATGTACGAACAGACGGATTGATTTACTGGTGGACTAAATGAATGACGGATTATCTGACCGACTGACCAATGTCTTGATTGACAGACTGACTGATGAACAGACAGGCTGAATGATAGTGGCTGACACATGAACTGACGGACATGCTGATGGACTTAATGACTAAAAGATAGATTGATTGACGGACTAACTGATGTACTGATTTATTGTAACATGCGATCATTAATTGTTTTTAATATCTCTACCCTTATCCATAGTCAGTGTCTAGAAGCTAGTATGTTATCTCTCGCATTGCTCCTACAAGAACAGGACACTAGCTCCACACATGTTCCTGAGCACTGGAAGCTAGTATGAATGTTTCTACTCGCGCGATGATACACACCCCGCCGCGCTCTCCACCCCTTTAAACATTTATTTTGTTTATAATAGTCTCTACGTTTTGCACCTAAAATAGTGTGACAGTCCATGAACCACTGCTAAAGGGACATCACTCCAAGTGAATATTCTGTGCTGAACGATTGGCAACGTTCATTTGGAGATTACAGAGCTAGGTATACTGGGTGATCGAAAAGTCACCACCTATATTTATTGTTGTTGTTGTTGTTGCTGTCTCTTGTAACGTCGGTTTATTAACCATTTTTGATGTATATTCGGATTTTTAAATTTTAAAATAAATGAATACATCTTATTTGTCAAATGTCAGTTAATTAATGTTCGCTCCTTGTTTGACGTCTAATTCATGTATAAATCAATCAATCAATACCCGTTAGCTCCCCAAGGAGCATAGGCCTTCAACAAACACATGCCAAGTCCTCACATGCCAAGTCCTCACATGTCATCCATCGTGTGTGTTGAAGTTTTTGTGGTAAAAAATTATTTTTCTATATGTGATACACCTGCCCCACGCCCAACCCTCCTTAGTCGCTTTTAACGACATGCTTGGTAGGGTACAGTGTTACTATTCTTTGCCCCCCCTTTCGGTTCCCGGTAACACACGGGTAATTCATACATGACCAATAAGTACAAATGAGGATATACTAACAATTAAAAAAATAGGAAGTAAATTTATCAGTCACCGCGTAGATACAAGG
This sequence comes from Oreohelix idahoensis, assembly GCA_024509875.1. Taxonomy (NCBI): domain Eukaryota; kingdom Metazoa; phylum Mollusca; class Gastropoda; order Stylommatophora; family Oreohelicidae; genus Oreohelix; species Oreohelix idahoensis. The sequence goes on along the minus strand of JAMPIV010018095.1, from coordinate 180,848 downwards.
AGATACTATAGACATATTAAACAGAGAAATAGATAGAGAGGGAATGATACGCTGGCAGACATGAAGAGACAAACGAGGATGCTGGATGTTCTATAGATATACGGAAAAGCAGCCGGCTATGCTAACAGGTGGATAGACGGACGTGTCAGATGAATAAACAGGTTAAAAGGTCCCAAAGCAGTGTGACGATAATTTGTACGTCCTTCTACAATCTTCGTTCTCTCCCGCATTACCGATTTATTTCTTTTTTTCTCCACACTCATCGTCCTATTCTTTGGCAAATTTTATGCACCTACATTTTTGCCTAGCCGCTCCAAAATTTGTTTACTTTTCACCATGTCAATCGTAGTATTACAAGGCTAATTAGACAGGTCATCGGATAATAGTTCTATCACTTAAGTCGTCTAGCCACCTTTGATAGAGACGGTCATTGTTGACACACGGTGGTATCGCAAGATCGACGAAAAGAAAGCCATATTGTCTGTCTAAAGATTACTGTTTGTAGAGTAGAAGATAGAAGGATAATGATGCTTCTACCACGAGATAGAGTTCACAAGATATTCAGAAAGAAAGAAAAATGCTGAATGAGTCTTAGCAATGTTAACTTAGTATCTGGCGTTGATTTTTGTGAAGGATTGTCTTATAATTAGCTCGTTCAAGCCCACAACTGAATTACTCATTGAAATTCTTCTTATTATATTATAGCTCTGGTTAAGTGTATTTAAGCATTTGACTGCGACATACGAGTGCAGTACATTCAAAATGATTCAATAAACGTTAAATTTGTATATACACAAATAACAAATTTAATAATCAATTATGATTAACAGTTTAAAAATGAATAATTCTTTTTAAAAACGTAATCATCACCGGGCGATGTTATGGTTTTTCAAAAAATGGACAGTTCACCAGGCAGCTTTTAAGTATGTACTTAGCTGCCAATAGTTTGATGATTTCTACCCCTGCTGGTGGATGGTCAGGTAAACAAAAATAACGAATTATTACAGGAAGAAGTGTAACAATGACTCGCAAATACCAATACTGCCGGAAATGAAAAGAGAGCAAACCCAATTATGTGACAATGCAGATAGGTTGGCAGATAATTAGATAAGCAGGTAGGCAGATAGTTAGGTAGGTAGGTAGTTAGGTAGGTGGGGAAGTAGTAGGGAGGTAGGTTGATTTATGAAGCCAGATCTAATATTTACAATACATTGCTGTTGCCAGATACAACATTTAAGATAAACTGCTGAAAATGCGATTTTCGCACATTTCCTTTTAACCATGATACAATTCAATATATTTCTCTCCTTACTGATTTCTTCTGATCTATTTATGTGTCGCTCATCCATCATTTAATGAAGGCTTTTCTTGGACACATCTTTCATTTGTGCTAAGAAATTGTCATGCACTAAAACCTATTAGTTGGCTACTTGCTGAGCGGTAGATAACTCCTCTTATAAATGAAAATGTCAAGAGTTCAATTAATTACTGGAGAGGAAGCTTTTTGATCGTTATATTTGAAAAATAATTTCTGCTGCATTTTCTTTCTCGTTCGTTATGTTCGTCAGCTCTGTCTAACATTCTTTGGTTTAGTTTGGTTTGGTTACAAGAACCATTTTCATTGCACACAGACAACTCCATCAGTGTTCCAATTTCCTCCTTTAGAGCGCACAAGGAGGATCTCAGCATAGTGCACGAACTCCGTAGCACCTGTGAGGATCCCAATGTTTGTATACATGAATCACACATTCTATAAATATTTTTGTTGTGGGTAAGATTCATATTTTTTTAAAATTTTGCCAGGGTAGTGGCTGTATGGCCTACTCTGTACGATTTCCAACTGCCGAAGAACTTTTAACGGGCGCAACTTGCACACGGGGACCTGCCATTTTTTTGCCTTGATCTCATTACCCAGGCGATCAAGGGGGAGTATGGCAACATTAGAACCCACTGGTTCTGAAAAATATTTTCAGAAATTATATTCCCTGTGCTGGGATCGAACCTGGTACCTATAGAATTAGAGGCAGACATCTTACCTCTTAGTTACTTCGACCCAGTAACCTTGTTTACTAACATCTAAACAATTCACGCACAAATTCAAATATATATATATATGTGTGTGTGTGTGTGTGTGTGTGTGTGTGTGTCTTCTTTGATCCTTAGCCGCCGACCGTCAAAGCAGTCAGTGGCCATCACGCCTAGTGGCGTCTTGTAGGGCAACAACAAATTGATTCCACTTTGCTCGGTCGGTGGCCATCCTTCGTACAGTGCCCCAACTCTGGTTCATTCTTTGCATCTCAGCCTCCACAGTCCTCCGCCAGGTTGTTTTTGGTCGGCCTCTTTTTCGTTTTCCTTCAGGGGTCCAAAGCATAGCTGTTCTTGTGATGGCATCGGGGTCTCTTCTGAGGACATGGCCAACCCAGTTCCAGCGTCTGCCAGCTATGATGGTGTGCATGTCCTCTTGCTTGCTACGAGTAAGCAGATCTTGGTTAGTGATGGTATTCGGCCAAAAGATTCAGTGAATTTTTCTTAGGCATGTTGTGTGAAAAGAAGACAATTTCGACATTTCCTTCTCTGTAACTCTCCAGCATTCCGCACCATAGACAAGCACAGAAAGCACACAGCTCTGATATAATCTTAATTATACACACACACACACACACACACACACACACACACACACACACACGCACGCACGCACGCACGCACGCACGCACGCACGCACACACGCACGCACGCACGCACGCACGCACGCACGCACGCACGCACGCACGCACGCACGCACGCACGCACACACACACACACACACACATATATATATATATATATATATATATATATATATATATATATATATATATATATATATATATATATATATATATATATATATATATATATATATATATTCTTTTGACTGTATGGTGTAGAGACAGTGAACAAGAAACTGGAAGAAAAAAACTGAGGCCCTTGAGATGTGGATATATAAATATATAAAAGAATGGGGAACGTCATGGAAAGAGAAGAAAACAAAGAAAGAGGTCTTAAAAAACCTTGGAATGAAAATATAATTAATGAAAGAAATCAAAATTAGACAGCCAAAATATATACATGACCTCAAAAGAATAGATCCAGATAAAATAGGGATTTACAGAAACCCTGTTACGTGTCTTTTATATTGTTAATGTGAATATGTATTAACAGAATGGTTCCTGTGGCCAAGATGACTTCTAGGGTAGTAAGTAAGTAGACACCGCAACCAGCAAACACCATTCAGAATTAGTTGAGCCACAAAGGACGAAGTGGACGATATACAATTTATTCTGGACTGCACGCAGCTCCACAAATAATAAAGTTCATGCCAACATACAATGGCAGATAAGATGCAGTAAACGATATAACGTAGACAGTCAGTTCACGTCAGGAAAGCTGTCTTTTTGTTCTCACTATATTTTAAATCTCTTTCTCCTAGACACTTAGCAATTATACTTCTGGTCAATACAGATAACCAGATACATCTCACCGAAAATCTTGATGTATTAGTGATAACAGAACTCCATTTTAAACACTTTAAGAATCAGGAGCTCAACCACATACGTCCACTCGCCATGACACACCATCGTATAAGGCCCAGCACTTCTGCTCCTATAGTTTCACGTGAGCCAGCCAAGCATATCGGCTTAACGTCACTCAGTCGTGTTAAGCAGTGACCCGTATAAAATAAACAAACAAAGAGCCCTGTTGAGCTAAACCTATAATAGGCACAATCGTTATGAATTTTAATCATAACAAACCCACACAAAAGCTTAAACGTGGTTTACTGAAACACAGTTTTACTTTTACCTAGAATATACATTTATATATGAATTTATAAAAGAATCACTGATAAGTTTTTAAAAAAAAATAAGTTATCCATTGTCCGACTGCGGGATGTCTGACATTCTCATTATCAAATGTCTGTACAGTCTGGTTAGCATCTCTAAATGGTCATTACCTATGTTTTAAAGGAATTTCTTGGTGTCAATTTGCCACTGCCCCTGCAACCAGTTCCACGTGCCCGTACCTACCAATATGCCCGATTAAGATTCTTTGCATGCACGGGTTGGCAGAATAAAAAAAAAAGGAGTAAATTTGGAAAATACAATCATAGTAGAATTGGTTCAATTCCTAAGTCAGGCAGAAGAAAGAACAAGAGCCTGTAAAATTGTAGTAACGACCCAAGTGCGCCTCCCCAAATTTAAAGTTTAAAAGAGATAAAGGGGCAGAAACACATATGACGGAGAACCATTACTGATGATCAGATTTCCTCCTGTTATAACACTCTGTGTAAAGTTTTCTATCATTCCTAATGAGTCGGTATCTTTTCAGTGTTATCTCTTCTTTCTTGTTTGTCACCGTGTTCAACCACACCCTTCCAAAAACATCCCTGGTAGCAACAAAACAACAATTAAAAATATTTTTTAAAAATATTTTAAACACACGCTTTTAATACACTAAAAACCAAAAATATGTTTTCAAGAAGTTTATAGTTTGCAGTCAAAAAATGTAACATTAAATTGACAAAAAGCGTGGCTCGCTGATTCTGCATGAAATTAACTTCTGCTTTATACTTCAATAGACACTTATGGATAAAATGTATGATAAGCGCCCAACTCTTTTTGTCAATTTGATGTTACATTTTATTAGTGCATTAAAAGCGTGTGTTTAATATATTTTTTAAATTGTTTTTATTTTCTGATTGTTAGTGTTGGAAAAAGTATTACATACTAAAACATAAACAATATTTTTACTTATTGTAAATTTGGTCTAAAATTACTTAAGCGATCCATTTCTTTTGGAGCGTCAATATTACATGGCTTTGTGCCTGTTAATTTGATGCAATAAATTTGAAGGCCATCTAGAGATCGAAGTCGACTTTCCCCTGATTCATAATTTTATAATTTGGATTATTTCCCTTGATTTAGCTAGACACTTGTTTGAGTACTGCCCTGTTTTACGCATAGAAAAAAATAAAGCACACCACGTACTTTGAATTTTTAATTAACTTGATTATGGCCCTTGATTTGTTTACATCTCTTTACGAAAAACTTTAATTACTCATAAAGTTATAACTACAACATGAAATTATTAAATAATTGACTGATTATTGTATTGTCATCGGGAATACAAAACTGTGCCAAGTTTCAGAGCTATTGCTCAAATGAAAGTGATTGAAAAATCGATTGCAAGATTTGAAAGTGACATGAAAGTGATATACAAGTGAAGTTAAATAAAAGCGTGTAAAAAAACACAAGCGAGTACAAAACAGCAGGCCAGAGGAGTAGTTTTCACAGTTACACTCCTGACTGATGCTCCGATTTATGACTTCTCATCAATAGAAAAACTACTGTCGGCTTGCTAGGCCAGTCACTGCAGTGCAATCGGATCATGGCCAGCAAATTTTCAGGATGATCCGAACCGGCCTTCGTGGCTACCGTAGAGTCCCGTTATGTAACCCCCACCATACTTCACCCGAGCCCAGCAATCCCCTACTTTGTCATGTTTCCATCTCCTACAAAATGGACGTAAGGGTTGGGCTTTAGCAGACCAGATAAATGACCTCTACGCGCCTACAACATTGGTTGATCTGGTTTCAAATCAAAGGGAAGACCAGAAGGCAGGTGGATAGACAACATCACTGACATTCTACAACATCACGGACTCACGGCAGCCAATGCCACACACTAGGTTCAACAACACGGGCTCACGGCAGCCAATGCCACACACTAGGTTCAACAACACAGGTTCACGGCAGCCAATGCCACCCACTAGGTTCAACAACACAGGTTCACGGCAGCCAATGCCACACAGTAGGTTCAACAACACGGACTCACGGCAGCCAATGCCACACACTAGGTTCAACAACACGGGCTCACGGCAGCCAATGCCACACAGTAGGTTCAACAACACGGGCTCACGGCAGCCAATGCCACACACTATGTTCAACAACACGGACTCACGGCAGCCAATGCCACACACTAGGTTCAACAACACGGACTCACGGCAGCCAATGCCACACACTAGGTTCAACAACACGGACTCGCGGCAGCCAATGCCACAAACTAGGTTCAACAACACGGACTCACGGCAGCCAATGCCACACACTAGGTTCAACAACACGGGCTCACGGCAGCCAATGCCACACACTAGGTTCAACAACACGGACTCACGGCAGCCAATGCCACACACTAGGTTCAACAACACAGGTTCACGGCAGCCAGTGCCACACACTAGGCTCAACAACACGGGCTCACGGCAGCCAATGCCACAAACTAGGTTCAACAACACGGACTCACGGCAGCCAATGCCACACACTAGGTTCAACAACACGACTCACGGCAGCCAGTGCCACAAACTAGGTTCAACAACACGGACTCACGGCAGCCAATGCCACACAGGAGGTTCAGCAACACGACTCACGGCAGCCAGTTCCACACACTAGGTTCAACAACACGGACTCACGGCAGCCAATGCCACACACTAGGTTCAACAACACGGACTCACGGCAGCCAATGCCACACACTAGGTTCAACAACACGGACTCACGGCAGCCAATGCCACACACTAGGTTCAACAACACGGGCTCACGGCAGCCAATGCCACAAACTAGGTTCAACAACACGGGTTCACGGCAGCCAATGCCACAAACTAGGTTCAACAACACGGACTCACGGCAGCCAATGCCACACACTAGGTTCAACAACACGACTCACGGCAGCCAGTTCCACACACTAGGTTGAACAACACGGATTCACGGCAGCCAGTGCCACACACTAGGTTCAACAACACGGACTCACGGCAGCCAATGCCACACACTAGGTTCAACAACACGGACTCAACGGCAGCCAGTGCCACACACTAGGTTCAACAACACGGACTCACGGCAGCCTATGCCACACACTAGGTACAGGAAAGCAAACTTCAGCTCCCCACTACGTTTCAAGCAAGACTGGACAGACGTTAGTAATGAGTTAATGGTCTTGAATTTCGTATTCACTATTGCTAAACTAAAATAACATCTGACAACCAAACCCAGCTGCCGGCATTCACGTGTGGCTCAAATTGAGCCCGGTGGAACTGAATCCACTGGCAGGAGAAGAGGCGAAGGCGAGTCACTGGCGCCTTAAAATAGCAGTTTCGTGATCCTTGATTGCTAGCCTATCTAGGAGAAGGTAAAACTCTTGATTTCAAACCTCCGCTGTCTTGCGGAGTAAAAGGAACCCGTCACACGCCCATTGAGGCATTTTGGGAATATGGTGTTAGGCCCATATTATCTTGACCTTCGGCACACGAGGGGTGATGTGGTCGGCATAACGCCGGCCGCCTTAACCTTCCCAGAGTTGCTCTGGTATCCATTTGGGGCTGGGTCGACCTAGGAGCTGTTTGTGGCCTAAAAAATTCCCGCCTCATCTGGGGATCGAACCATAGACCACTGCGCTAGGAAGCCAGTGCACTAACCACTATGCTACCGCGGCAGTTGGAGTCCCTAAGGCAGTCGAATGTTGATTCGACATTATTCTGGCAACTCCAGCAACATGGCTTGTACCAAACTGTATTTGCTACTGCCGTTCCTTTAGACCTACCGGCTGCGTGGAGAGGGAGAACGTGCTGCATGCGCAACATCTTGATTTCCATATAACTGTGCAAAAGCTCGTGCCCTGGTGAGGACACTCCAGCTTCTTCCCATAGTCAGTTATGACTAAAGGGGCTACTAAATTGGTAAACTGTGCAACTACTGAAAAAAACGTAGTGCGTAACAAGAAATAAAGAGGGTTGGGAGTGGGGTTGTCTATCACATCATGTAGAAACTTTAAGTCACAAAACATCTCAGAACGTTTGGACAGGTCGAACAAAGTAAATAATTTGAATTCTAAAGTTCGTTGCCTTAGTACTACTTTATTCCGAGAGACCAACCAAAAACAACCTGGCTGAGAACTGTTTAGACCGAGATGCAAAGAGTGAACCAGAGCTGGGGCACTGTACGAAGAATGGCCGCCGACCGAGCAAAGTGGAAGCAGTTTGTTGCTGCCCTACAACGTTTCATTGCATTGGAAAATATATGGAGATCATAAAGAGTCAAATCGAACACGAAAGTACTTAATACTATTTAATGCAAAAAACGTCAAGTCAGTCCTGTAGTGTGGCGCTGAAACATGGGGATCAACGGGAAAGAAAAACTACCAAGGAGTTACAGGCTTTAATAGATGGAAACGTGCATGCAACAAGGGATTAAATGGTGGGGAGGGGATTCCCAGTGTTGAATTGATAACAAGAACCAGACAGATGTAAGGAGATGAGAAGAAAACACTGGTAATAGATGTAACACACATGAAGGAAACTTGTTGATACCTGTGACGGTATTGCCTCTCCTGCTTTGCAGTAGTGGTCCAACAGTGGCCAAAAACTCAAGAGTATCTATTATAGGCTTCAATGGAGTCTATCTTTACACAAGATTACTCTTGGCAGAAATGTAGATAGAAAAGTTGTAAAGCTTCTATCACATGGGAGTCTTCACAAGATATTCAGATAAGCGAAAACAATGCTGGCTGTTGCTGAGCACGTTAATTCTGTAATCTGCCGATAACTTTTGTGAAGGATTTAAGCAATGGTTTATTCTAGCTCGTTAAGCCCCCACCCTTGAGTTAATCAGTGGAATTATTATTATAATATAGCTCTGTTTAGAGTGTGTGTGTGTAGTAACTTTGACTGAGACAAACATGTAGTACATTTAAAATAATTGAATCGAAGTTAAATTAGTATAATTACAAATAACAAAATTTAATAATCACGTTACGTTTAACAGTCTAAAAGAAAGGAATAATAGTTAGTTACAAAATAAAGTTTTCATCACTCGGGTGATGGTTTTTTATAAGAAGTTCAAGTGGCAGCATATAGGTTAACTTAGCTGCCAATGATGATTCTAATCCTCCTCCTAGTGGGTATGTTTTCTGTACAATGCTATCACTCGTCTCTGCTCAAAGTTCAGGCGCCGCACGTTCCCAGAACATCAAGGAGTAACGGCCAAGCTGATCCTGTGTCTGTCTATAACACCCTCTTATGATGGCGTCTCGCACAACGTCAGTCCACTTCTCCCTTAACTTGGTTCCAGACACAGTACTTTTTGCTGGCACCACCAATAACTGGTAATAGAAATAGAAACGAAACGCTCTTCTGAGTATGGCGTTTTCCGACACATAGTTATGTGCCCCCTCTTCTATTCTACCATCCCATGTCAGAATTTACCCTTGATGAGAATTAAATTTAACCCTTCGGGATAAAACTTTCTTTACATTTAAACTGAATAGCTTTAGCTTTACATTACATTTAAATGAAAAGGTTAAACGTACAGATATAATATGTTTTACATTTACATCTCCACTGTTTGAAAAGTGTTCACAATATAAATTCATATATGTTTTCTTTATATTTACACTTGTTGAAAAGTTTGAAACTTCTATTAATTTTAACATGAATATGTTTTTTTGTTTACATTTACACTGAGTGAAAAGCTTTGAAGCTGTAAGTATTATTCTTAGAACGTTAAAATATCTCCAATGATACAACGTAAGGATACAAACTAATGCATAAGCTACTAGAATACATGATCGCCCACGCCGCGGGTCATCACCCGCCATGGAAATTAAATGTTAGACTTGAAGGCCAAACGGAACGGGATGAGAACGGAGATCAAAAGGAAAAATCTGACTGAACGCGTGCTTGAAACTAGCAATGCTAAAAGACGCAAGTGGTGGGGAAAGGAGGAAAAAGTCACGTTCCCCAAGTTGACATAAAGTAAAGAAATCGACAAAAGGGACCTTGGATATTATACGCCACAGTCATTTCTTGGACGCTTTTGCGCCAGAAGATTCTAGAAAATATTTGAAAAAAAAACTTTTCTTAATAATAATGTTAGGAATATAAAACCTAGCTGGCCGGATGGCCCATCTTGAGCAGTGAAATAATATGCTTTCATTTATACAGACGGACAGATAATAAGAAAGATATTGACAAAAGACTGTGTTGTTCATATCAACGATCGACTGCATTGAAATAAAACATGTCACTAATTTTCAAAAAATTGTGGCCTTGAAGACGCAAATGCTAAAATCTAGTTGGAATGAAGAGACGGGGTGGGATGGTGAATTGTGGCTAAAAATAACTTTAACGGCAAAATTGTGTAGGGGAAGGCAGGGTTGGTTCAAAAAACAAGTGTGTTTTTTTGTGAAACGCAAGTAGAGACGGACGGACCAACAGACAATAAGGCATACTTGACTGAGGTGTGACTGAAATGACTGTTTGGTAGGATATTTGAATTTGAAAAAAGAAAAGGCAGTGATTGGCCATAGATGAATATATTATCGGCGCTCAGACGCGCATTTTGTGCCATTCATTAGAAGTTGTCCTTGTAGACACAGTGAATTATTAAGTGGTGTAATTCCCAGAAGCTATTGAAATATTTAGAGGGACGCCATCCTAAGGCCAGCAGCTCAGCTGAGTTTTGCTAGCATTTAACTGTGTTCTATATTCATAATTCTGGTAAGACTGAAATTATTTCTTTGCACATTTTAATATTTGTTTAAGGTTCGAGTGATTTGATACTGCAATAGCATAATCTGTCCCTTACAACAAGTAAGGATTCGCTCTAGACCCCCCGCCCCAGTTCAGGGTCTAGAGACAAATAAAATACATAAACTCCAGCAAGGATTAGGAAGGACAAATCAAGTGTTGAGATCAGTGAAACATATCACCTATCCTATCCTATGGCAGGAAGCTAATGAACATATTTCAGAATCTGTAGTCTGGGAGAACTTAGCCTATGTGAAACCAACTTGGTAAGATGTGTTGTTTGGTCAGAAAGATCTGACCCGTCTATGTGGTGTTGTTGTTGTGTAGTGTTGTGTCCAGAAATGGTTAGAGGATGGAGTTCTGACACATGATTAATACTTTGATTGCAGAACTGTGAGTTTCAGTTGGCACCACTGTGGTGTCAAATGAGTTGTTGTATATTACCAGAGTGGACCCGTGCAGTAATATTTTGTCAGAGCAGCCTATTATAGCCCCCAAGCACGGAGAGGTGGGGCCACCAGACTTATGATATTGCCCCCAAGCACGGAGAGGTGGGGCCACCAAACTTCTGATATTGCCCCCAAGCACGGAGAGTTGGGGCCACCAGACTTCTGATATTGCCCCCAAGCACGGAGAGGTGGGGCCACCAAACTTCTGATATTGCCCCCAAGCACGGAGAGGTGGGGCCACCAGATCTCAGCACCTGAGCTACACCTTCAAGCTACGTGAGCGCCTGGTCTGCTGAGAATTCACCAACTCAAATTATTTGCTAACACACCCATAAAAGTTCCATCAAATAACTGGACAATGTGTAGTCACCATAGACAGGGAGTGATGAGGTCACCCCAACAGCACATCCATTAAGTGTTCTCCCAAATAGATTACAACTATAAACAGTAGTAATATTAACTAGTCTAATAACATATATATGTACACACCTTGCATTATTATGTAATATTCATGCATTTCTTTTATAATTGCAAAACCTTTCATATGTTCTGGCCAAAATAAAACCTTGGTCCAGAACAAATAAATTTAAAGAATTACTATCAAAATTTTACACACTTGAGTTAGTTCAGTGTATTATAACATTTATTAATATTATTAGACTTAGTAAATATCTGTGGGTGTATGTAAACTACCACAACACAATACATATCATTACCCTAGACATTTAACGTAGCTACATTCATTAGTAAAAAAAGATAGGTGTGAGGTCGTAGTGGTAGCAAGAAGGGCCTTCTGACAATTCACAGCTACATTTTATCTCAGGAGCCTTCACAGCTGACCTCATGCATCACACTTAGTAATATCACCATCATACAATACCATCAAAACCACTACACTCCATATGGAACCTGGAACTACTTTATGCTTTTAGTTCTCTTTACGAAACTATCACTAAAGCAGTCACCAGCTAGTGCAGTAGTGGTTTATGAATCATCATTCTATACGCTGAGGTTGCTAGCCTCAAATGACTTTGACATCCAATAGCAATTTTCGCACATTAAAATTCACATGGTAGTGTATTCGAGGGGCGTTCAGAAAGTAATGCACCACATCGTTTTCCTCATGAGCTGTTTATTCAAAAAGCATGAAATTTACACACAGTATACATGGATATGTCATGTAAACATCGGTATTATTCAACATAATCCCCATCAACTTTTACGGCTTTATGCCAGCGCGAAACAAGTGCATGTATTCCTAGCCCGTACCAGATTTTGTCTTGACCGTGTAACCATTTCTTCGCTGCATGAATCACTCCTTTATCATCTTCAAACCTTGTCCCACGGAGTGCATCTTTAAGTGGACCAAATAGATGAAAATCAGAGGGTGCCAAATCGGGACTATAGGGTGGATGGGGTAGCACAGTCCAACCCAATTTGGTGATTGCTTCCCGTGTTGCCAGACTTGTGTGAGGTCGCGCATTGTCGTGAAGGAGAAGCAGGTCTGCTGGATTCTCATGCGGCCGAACTCTGCGAAAACGTTGATTTAGTTTTTTCAATGTCTTAATGTAAGCTTGCGAACTGATTGTTTCTCCTCTTGGCATAACGTCCACAAGAATCACACCTTCAATGACCCAAAAGACAGTGATCATGACCTTTCCAGCTGAAGGAATTGTCTTGAATTTCTTTCTTCGTGGTGATTGCGGATGATGCCACTCCATTGACTGTCTTTTTGTCTCAGGTTCAAAATGATGTGCCCAGGTTTTGTCACCTGTAACGATCTTAGCCAAAAAGTTATCTCCATCAGCATTGAAACGCTCCAACAATTCAGAAGAAATTGCTTTCCTTTGCAATCGGTGGTCATTTGTGAGACTTCGAGGAACCCATCTTGCGCAAACCTTAGAAAATCCGAGAGTTTTTATAACTGCATTTGCACTACCAATGCTGACTGACAGCTGTAAGGCCAATTGTTGAGTAGTGATTCGCCTATCAGTAAAAATAATGCCCTCAGCGCATTTCAACATTTCTGCGTTGGTGGCTGTGGCAGGACGTCCACAGCGCGGCCCGTCAAGCAGCTCCGTATCTCCACTTCCTGATTCTTTGATTCTCTGAACCCAGCGACTGACTGTACTCCTGTCGACTGCAAAACTTCCATACACATCACATAGTCGCTTGTGAATGTTCACAACAGTTTCCTTCTTTGCAACGAGAAATTCTATCACAATTCGCTGCTTATAACTCAAGTTGCTAACACGCTCCATTTCAACGGTTTAGGGCAGCCGTATTATTTGGCCAGTTGCAATGCAATTTGGTGCACACAATTGCCACATGCCATATTTGAAGTGTGCAAAATTTCATGCTTCTGTCTTCATTATTAGCTGACAAAAACGATGTGGTGCATTACTTTCTGAACGACCCTCGTATATATATATATATATATATATATATATATATATATATATATATATATATATATATATATATATATATATATATATATATATATATATATATATATATATATATATATATATATGTTAGTTTACATGTTAGTAATAAAATATGAAATGTAAATCACAACTTACGCCAATCTTGGTTACAGACCTGTTCCTCAGATGAATAAAAGAGACGAGTCGGTCTCTTACACTCGTCTGGGGATCTTTATTTTGACAATAGTTTCCCTCTCTGACTCCGTGTGTTTCTTCAGTTTCCTAGTCCCGGTGTTCCTTGTTACAATGCTAGATATTTCCTGGACTGTCTTTTGTAAGTCCTTTTGGAATACTCTGATAAAAGGTCCAATCCGATAAAAGGAATTATGAATCTAGTCTTCACTCTGGCGAGGTCTGATGTTGTCTTGGCGAGCATGAAATTCACAGTGAAATAAAAGTGCGAAATGGTCAAACTTTATTCCTATCTTCCCAAGCGTTCGTTTGTTATGGAGTTAATTAAACGCTCCAATCATATTCAAACAGGTCGGATGAGGCACTTCCAAAATATTTTCGACATGGACAAATTTTGCAAAGGTCACGTCTCCCATATATGGTAATATGATGTCCGATGCCCTTGTGTACAAACTTACAGACAGATCGGGGAACTCACATGATGACATGTGTAAGCTGTAATGCTTATTTTTTTAAGCAAGTGACCGGAAGCGATTATGTCACACTTGTCGGCCCACATGTGTCACACAAACAGTAATCTCGTTATCTGTCGTATGAGTACGCAAAACTCCGTGTCTGCCCATCTGGGTTACCACACGAATAGTCTTATCAGTGGTTCAATCTAAACACGCCGGCGACTTTTTTATCTCAGGTGACATCACAGAGAGGAGTGTCAACAAATGTTTGCACCTTCAAAATATTTGCCACACAAGCAGAAAAGAAAGAAAAAAAGAAAGAAAGAAAAGTGCGATAATTGACAGCACATAATAAAAATCAGTACCACCAAGGTGCCGATACTGCCGGAGAGAACAAAAGATCGATAGGGGCCGCCCCGTTTTGTCTCAATACCATTACAAAGTAGTCATTAGTCTGAAATCCTAGGAAAAGTGAGGTAGTAGGAGACCAAAACTACACGTAGAATACTGGAGATAGAAGATAATTGGATAAAGAAAACACGGAAACATATTGAGGGGGTCTCACAGGGCAGTAGAAGCTGGCATACATTTGTTCAAGGCATATACTTCTGTGGGAGCTCGAAGGTATCGGTAAAAATGATTATAAAGAAGCAGCACAGTACGCAACATCAGCGCAGGATATATAACTGTTGTGTGTCTTAGGTCGACACGAATAAAAGACATTGATTTTCTGCCCACTCCAAGTCGAACAAGACCGTTTAAGCTCTTTAAACATATTTAAGTTGTCGTGGGCGAGAAAATGGCTTGAGCTACATAGACACAAAGGTCTCGTTTTGTTTCCCGTCCGTCTCGAGGACAAGAAGAAAGAACCGAACCATATCTCACTCATGCACGTCACAAGAAGCTTGATGTGAAATATCACAAGATCCTTGCAAACTAACATGGAAAACAAATTGCTACACAAACCAGAACTCGAAGTAGTGCTGGTGCAGGCGTCCTGCAAGTGTGGCAGTTGCTGAGGTGATTCCTGTCTTCTTGAAAGTGAAGGTAGTCCCATAGTAGATACTGCCGTAGTGGAGAGAGATGTTTAAAACTTGACTATGTCCACCTTTGTGAAGTGGGGTGACAAGTTCCCTTTATCACTGCCTTTGCCATCCCTGACTCAAGAGTAGATTTATGCACATATTTAAAGCTGTGTAGACTGGGACCTCTCAGGCATGTCATGCAAAGTGACGAATATAAAGTTGTGCATGTGGTTGGAAGTCTCGTCGTGCAAAAAAAGATTGGCTTCTGAAACTACTGCTGCAAGAGCATGTGATTGTTTTGTGCAGACTTTCTGCAACGAAGACATCAACAGGGGAGACTACATTCTCCATAATGCATGAAAAGTAACATAATGATTATCATGATGATGATGATGATGATGAAATTGTTCATGATGTTACCAGATTTCAAACACAGTAGCTCTGCCTGGAAAAAGTCAGCACCACTCTAACCACTCTGCCAGTCAAAACTCTTGCTCCTTATAGATAATGTTTGTTTGTTTGCGTTCGCTCTTAGCCATATCTCTATCTTACAATTCTGGCCGTTAGTGTTGAGCGGTAAGTACGTTGTGTCGTAGTTTACAGCTATGATGTAATATCTGCGCCTTTCGGCCCGACACATCCGATTTCAGCAAGCAATGTTTACGGGTTTGCTTCCCTGCCACCTCACGCCTATATAAGTGCTAACCCTCATGTCCATACAAAATAGTTCAGTGAGGTGGCTGCACCAGTGAACGTCATCGGAGCTGAGACGTAACTGTGCCTCAGATCTTGGAGGCCCCGTTTCCGGGAATACCACACACAGCCAATTGATGCGCAACGGTTGCCTGTCATAGATAATAAAAACGTGCGTAATAAAAACGAACGTACTTTTAAAAAATGTATTTAAAAAACATACGAGAGTGCGAGAAAGAGAAGCAACGAAATTGGAAGACAGATAATAAAAAATAAATTATGAGCTGAAGAGCCTATGCTAACGAGTTGACCGACGCCGGTGGATTCCCGTTAGCAAATATTAGCCAATCAACGAACAGCACAAAGATTTTCCGCGGGGCACTCTTTCTGAAGCACTTCCGGTATCCCTTTACAAACCACGTGACATCAATAGAAAACCCGTGATTGGCTTATTTCTAGTGCGGGGGGAGCAAGTTTACCTCTTCAACGTTGAAGATTCAAGTATTGATGGAAAGGGAATCATTGCTGAAAATGATTTCCGCTCTTCTGTTTTTTTTTTTTTTTTTTTAACGTTTATTTTTGGTTCTAAACCGCCTTCTTCATTAAAAAACTGAAAGTTATCTTGAGTTAAAAACTCATGTTACTGGGCCTTTCAAAGTGACATGGGTTAATTTATCTCATCGTTATCGACTTAATTAACCACATTTATTTGAGTAAATAATATCGATCAATACTCTCCAGTCCCCCAAAGGGCACAGGCTTAACAAACACGTGGCAAGTCCTCTTGTCGTGTGCCATAAACTGAAGATCTTTTCGTGTTTTCCTAATAATTTTCATTATGTCTCCAGTTTTTGTTTCTTTTTATCTACCTCTACTTTCTTACTGTAGAGTTTTCAGAACAAGGAATGTCTGTTGTAAAACAGGCGTTCTAAATGTTTGTAAGATGCACCCAGTGTCAGACTCTCAGTCCATGTTTCGAAAGGTTCAAAATGGTTGGCTACAGAATGAATGGAAAATATTCGTAGAAGCTTCAAATCTGCAGGAGTTGGTGTGGATCTACTGTTCTGGTCATGAAGGGGTACGCGGTAATGAAAGAGCTGACAGACTAGCATTAAAAGTACCCACAGTGGGGACACTGGAAATGGATAAGTGAGAGAGACTGAGAACAATTAATGATCGCCTGTTGGAGGACGACACTGCAATAGATGAATCATCACGGTTAAAAGTGTTGGAATTTGGCATCAAACGTAAGGCTAGCAGAGATGGACGTATGAGAGGATGTAAGGCTAGCAGAGATGGACGTATGAGAGGATGTAAGGCTAGTAGACATGGACGTATGAGAGGATGTAAGGCTAGCAGAGATGGACGTATGAGAGGATGTAAGGCTAGTAGACATGGACGTATGAGAGGATGTAAGGCTAGCAGAGATGGACGTATGAGAGGATGTAAGGCTAGCAGAGATGGACGTATGAGAGGATGTAAGGCTAGCAGAGATGGACGTATGAGAGGATGTAAGGCTAGCAGAGATGGACGTATGAGAGGATGTAAGGTTAGCAGAGATGGACGTATGAGAGGATATAAGGCTAGCAGAGATGGACGTATGAGAGGATGTAAGGCTAGCAGAGATGGACGTATGAGAGGATGTAAGGCTAGCAGAGATGGACGTATGAGAGGATGTAAGGCTAGCAGAGATGGACGTCTGAGAGGATGCATCCGTCGTGTATACAAGTGGTTCTCAACATGGGTCATATAGGCCTCAAGGGGCCATGCCATATTTCTAGGGAGGCCAGAGTAAGATGGTAAAGTACTTATTTTCCAACTAACAGCGACTTCGAAGGGGGGGGGGGGCCACAAAGGTAAATGAGGCGCAGAAGGGGGTGCCATGAGCAAAACAATGTTGAGAACCCCCAGTGCATACAACCAGCGAGCTACAAGTACAGTTAGCATTCACATTTTTTGACATATACTGAGGGAGACTGAGCACCTATGGGTTTGCCCGCAGTGCAATGATGTCGACTCTGTTCAACAGTAACAATAACAAAATCCATCACCAGCGTCTCCTTCTCATCTCATGCTCCACTGGCACGTGTCTGATTCTTCTCATGAGATCCACATTAATGACCTTGACGTACCATTTCAATTCGTCTATTTTCTATAACGTCTTGCTTGTTGTTTTTGTAATCATCCATGTTTCGCAGCCTTACAATAAAACTTCTTTGACAATTGGGTTGAAATAATATCAAGTCAGCTTCAATGTATTTTAACTTTTTCTGGTCCTTTTTTGCTTGTTCTGAAGCATGGGCGACCACCACTGTAGCTCCTATAATTATAATTGAAGACAGCACCAAACCAGAGGCGGGTTCAGTGGCTATTTGTTTGATATGGTAGGATTCACAACAGAAAGAAGCTGTACACTTTATTAGGGTAATGTTATAAGATGTTAGTGGAATGAAAAAAAAATTAGTAATGAAGGAGATGAAAATTAGACAGCTATAACATTTTGGTCATGTAAAAAGACATAACACCTTACTGAAGACCATAACAGAAGGAAGAGATCAATGGAAATGTGCAAAAGAGAATACCGCAATTTACGGGCGAAGATAACATCAAGAGACGGACAGAAAACAATCTATCTGAGTGCACCATCAAGACAAGAGACAAAAGACGTTGGAGTTTGACAGTATTGCCTCCCCTGCTTTGCAGTAGTGTTACAACAGTGGCCAAAACTCAAGATATCTAAAATGGGTCGTCAAAGGTGTCTTCCTTCCCACAAGATTACTCCTAGCAGAGATGTAGATAGAAGAGTAATGACGCTTCTATCCCACGGGTGTGTCCATAAAAAAAAATAAAAAAAAAAAAAAGCGAAAACAATGCTGCATTGGCTGAGCACGTTAATTCTATAATCTGCCGACAACTTTTGTGAAGACTTAAGCAATTATTAGTTTTAGCTCGTTAAGTCCCCACCCTGGTTGACTCTGTGGAATTCTTATTATTCTGGTATAGCTTTGCTTAGAGTGTGTTTAGTAAATTGACTGAGACAAACATGCAGTACATTTAAAATGATTCAATGGAAGTTAAATTTATATATTAACAAATAACAGATTTAATAATCATTGAGTTTTAACAAGGCTTAAAATAATTGAATAGTTTAGAAGAAAGTGTTCGTCATGGAAGGATAGTAGGTTTTATGAAAAAAGTTCACTTTGGCAGCTTATATGTTTCACTGAGTTGCCAATAGAAGTTTCTGCTTCCGCTAATGGGTTCTGTGCAGATAGGTCACTGAAGTTCTCACGTCTCTGGTCAAGGTTACAGGGGTAGCACGTTTCAAGTACAATCAAGAAATAACTGCCAAGCTGGTCATGCGTTTGTACGTCAGTCCACTTATATCCTCACTTTGTTCCAGAGATTAGTACTCTCCTGGTACCCCCAACAACTATTGTAAAAGAATAAAAACGAAACGCTCTCCTGAGTATTGTGTGTCACGACACGTACTTATGTGTCCCCTTTCTCCTATTCTACCATCCCATTTAACTCAGAATTTACCCTCGATGAGAATTAAACTTAATACCGCGAGTGATAACTTTCTTTACATTTAAATTGTATAGCTTATAAATATACATTACATTTAATTGAAACGGTTAATAGTACTTACTTACTTACTTAGTCGTTCCCCTTCTACCGTGAGGTGTAGAGGTTTGGAAGAGAGAGCGCCAGACTATCCTATCGCCTGTCTTCCTCCTGGCCTGGTTCCATTCTAGTCCTCGGTCCTTCAAAGATTGTCTAATGTTGTCCTCCCAGCGGACTCTGGGCCGTCCTTGGGGTCTGGATCCTTGGCTCTTTGTTTCCCATGCTTGTCGTGGTAGCCGATCTTCTCCCATTCTGCAGACATGGCCAAACCATCTTAGTTGGGACTGTTCTACTTGGGTCTGCAGGGGGTGGGATTTAAGGCCATGACGTATCGTCTGGTTGCGTACCATGTCTCTTCTTGTTACTTCAACCACCTTCCTCAGATACCTCATTTCTGAGGTTTGGATCTGGCTTTTGTGGGTTGTAGTCATTGCCCATGACTCGCATCCATATGTCAAGACTGGGACATAGGTGGAGCGGTATACAGCCATCTTCGTTTTCTTACCAACCTCTCTCTTGCTGAGGAATCCTCGATTTATGGCCTGAAAAAGTCTCCCAGCTACTGCTTTTCGAGTGGCCAACTCTTCTTTGATGCCTCCCTTTCGGTCAATAATAGCTCCGAGGTATTTAAAGTGGTCTACCTGCTTCAGGACCTGTTCTCCCAGCTTAATCTGATGTCTTCTTTCTTCTCGTGATATCACCATGGATTTTGTTTTAGAGCTGCTTATGACCATCCCTCTCTTCTCCAGCTCTTCCTTCCAGACTTGCAGGTTGAGTTGGAGATGTGCCTCTGATTTAGCAATCAAGGCAACATCATCAGCAAATGCCAGCTCCGAAATACAGACCTGTCTCATCTTCCAGTACCCCACTGAATACTTTCTTGTTCTCTCCTTACATGCCTTAATGACATCGTCCATGAGGAGTATGAAAAGGTAAGGTGACAGGATATCACCTTGTCTTACACCAGTGGTGGTCCTGAACTCTTGTGACTTATGGTTTGCTGTCCTCACATAATTTCTGCAAGACTTGTAGAAGCTCTGTATAGCATGAATCAGAGGTGCTGGAATGTTCTTCCTTGCCAAACAATCCCAAAGTTTGCTCCAGGGGACCCTGTCAAACGCCTTTTCCAGATCTATGAAACAAAGATGGATCTCACTCTTATACTCAAGGGCCTTTTCACTCAGCTGTCTGAGTGTGAAGATTAGGTCTTGAGTACTTCGGTTTGCTCGAAAACCGCACTGGACCTCATCCAGTTGTGGCTCAGCTAGGCGTCGGAGTCTCTGCTCTAGGATTCTAGAGTAGATTTTAACAGGGACACTGAGAAGGGATATGCCTCTATGGTTTCCACACTGTCGATTGTCACCCTTTTTGAAAATTGGTGTTATGATGGCAATCTCCCAATCCTTTGGTATGGTCTTGTTGTATCACGCTGCCTGTAGAACCCTTAGGAGTAATAGGTCACCTGATGCTCCCATGTACTTAACCATTTCTGGTGTTATACCAGCATGCCCTGCTGCTTTGCCCACCTTGATTTTTTCCAGTGCTGCCTTCAGTTCTTCCATCGTTATGTCATCTTCACCATCATTGGTTTTCTCTTCTGTGCTAGTGGTTATCATTTCTGATGCTTCACCCTGCTCACCATCTAGGAGTTCTGAGAAATATTCTTTCCATCTTTCCATTACTTCCTTCGGGGCAGTAAGCAATTTGCCTTGCTTGTCCTTTATAAATTTGAGAGGGCATTGTTTTTCCTTTCTCATGTTCTTTAGGGTCTTATAGAACAATTTCTGGTTTTCTTGTGCATCTTTTTCTAGCTTTTCTCCAAATTCTTCCCAGGACTTCTGTTTTGCTGCTAGCACTTTTTTCTTTGCTTCTGTTCTGAGTGTCACATATTCTCTATATTTTTCCATCTGTCCTGTTGTGTTTTTAGCTCCTAAGTATTGTTTCCATGCCATTTTCTTCTCTCTTATTTTCTCTTTGACTTCCTCTGTCCACCAAGGTGTCCTCTTTCTCTTGTTCCCAAGTCGGACTTCACCGCATGCTTCTGCTGCAGCTGTCTTTATGATATCCTTGAATTTATTCCAGAGGGTTTCCAAGTCATCAGGTCGTTCTTCTGTGTTGCTCACCGCTGCAGCAATAAGCCCCTGATATCTGGTCTTAATTTCTGGCTCTTTCAGCTTGTAGGTCCTAATGCTCATTTCTCCCGCTCGTTTACTTGGTTTCTTGCGTGATATCGGGCAGTTCCTAGCTGAGCAACTCTTTCAGTTGTTCTTTTGATTGTTAGCAGGTAGTGATCACTTCCAATCTCTGGCCCCCTCCAGACTCTAGCATCCCGGACATATTTGAATGAGCTTCTCCAAACAATGGCATAGTCGATCACTGACTTCTCATTCTTGGTTGGTTCACATCTAGTTATGCATGTATGCTCACTGCAGAATCTAAGGAGTCGCTTTCCATTGTCATTGAGAGTATCTTCTCCATATCTTCCGATAACTCCACCCCATCTAGCATGGTCATTTCCAACTCTGGCATTAAAATCTCCGAGCATGATAACTTCATCTAGGCAGTCATCCACTGTCCTTTAAAGCAGCTCGAAGAATTCCTGCTTGACCTCTGCTCTCTCATCCTCATTTGGCCCATACACTATGACCAGGTTGACTATGGTTTCTTCTTCTTTTAGTTTTACAACCATAATGCGCTCCGAGACAAAGTTCCATCCCTTGATACTATCTGTCTGGTTTTTGGCCACAATGCAACCTACGCCCCCTTTAGCTCTTTCAGATGTGGGTACACCACTGTATAACAGCGTGTTGCCATCGAGATCCATGACTCTTTGACCCTTTTTCTTTGTTTCGGTAATAGCCAGGATTTCTAATTTTGCTTTCCTCGTCTCTTCCACCAGCTCCTCTTCTTTCCCATTTATACTTCTTGTGTTCCAAGTTCCATAAATCGTAGTCCGTAGTCCGTTCCAGTTCGTCACCTTTAGAATCAGTCCGGTTTTCTCTCTTGTATTGCTCGTAATCATAGTTTAAAGCAAACAGGTGATTGGCCTGTTGTGCCTTTGCATGGTGGAGGGGTTGCCTCCTTACGGCCTCCATGCAGGCCGCCCTCCTCCTTTTTCATCCGGGCTTGGGACCGGCATAGGCGGAGTTACGGTTAATAGTACAGATAGAATATGTTCACATCTACATTTCCACTGATTGAAAAGTGTTCACTATATAAACTGAATCTGTTTTCATTAGCTTTAAAGTGAATATGTTTACCTAGACATTTGCACTGGTTTTAAACTGTAAATATTATAATTAGAATATACATTATTTGTTTCATCTTTCTCTCCCTGCTCCATATGGAACTTGGGACTACCGATGCTTTTAGTTCTCTGTAAGGAGCTAACAACAAAGCCAGCCTCAAATGACTTGGACATCCACTAGCGATTTTCAGATATTAAAATTCACATGGCAATATATACATATTAGTTCATCATCATGTGACGTATTCTTTCCAGAACGTTGTCTCCATTACAGCTGCTCTGAACGCATCACGATTCTGGGCAAGTCGACCTGCATCAGCCAAAGACAAGTTCAGACTCTCTGTGATGTCCTGGGTCCACCGTCGTCTAGGTCGACCCCTTCCCCTTTTTCCAGGGACCATGCCTTCCATCACTGTTTTTTCCAGGCGATTATGTCTTTTTATATGACCGAAAAATTTCAGCTTCCTTATTGCGATGGTATTTAGGAGCCAATGTTCCTGTACGTTTAGTGAGTGCAGTACTTCTCTGTTGGTCTTTTTTTCTGTCCAGGGTATTCTCAACATCCTTCTGTAAACATATTAACTTTTCATTTTACATTCTGTATTTTTCATTATTAACATGTGAACATATTAGTTCACATGTTAATAATGAAAAATGCAGAATGTAAAATGAAAATTTACGCCAATCTTGGCTCACAGATATTTTGCTCAGATGAATGAAGTTAAGGCACTTGATTAGGTCTCTTACACGTGTACTGGGGTCGTTACTTTTTATAAGATAATTGCCTCTATGACTCTGCGTGTTTCAGTTTCCTCAGCCTTCTTTATTAAAATGGGTTTCCTGGGCTATGTAAGTCCTTCAAGATTGTTCCACAATGTCCGGCCTGATAAATGGAAATTCTGAATTCTAACAAGTCTGGTTGTGTCTTGGCAAGGATAAATCTCACAGTGAACTAGACTTAACTCTTACAATCCGGCAAGCCCCGTGAAGTGGCGCAGGTTTAGTACCAATTTTACGGCTCACCCCGTGAAGTGGCGCGCGACGGTAACGATAGCTAAACTAGCGCGTAAAAATGCGGTTTTAGCTCCCGTATAGTAAGAGTTAACAAGCGCCAGGTTATATCCACTGTCTTACCCCGCATCTGTTTGTTATGGGGCTACTCAAAAGCCCCAATCATTTTCAAACATGAGTGTGTGTGTGTGGGGGGGGGGGGAAGAGGGGATTTCAAAATATTCCTGACATGGAAAATGTTTGAAAGTAAAGTAGAGGTCACCTTTACCATATATGGTATGAAAACATCCGATCCCTAGCAGGCGTACTTACCAACACATCTGTAAACTCATACGACAATGTGTTTCAGATGTACCAATTTATTACTGTCAAAAGTAATCTTGTCATAACAAGTCGGACAGGAAGCGATTAGGTCATCCGTGTCTGTCCAAAACGTGTCACCCAGACAAGTAATCTATTATCTGTCACGCACCCTGGCCTTTATCAGCGATTAGCAAATACGCTTGCGATTTTCGTGTTAACCTGATTTCTGCCGCTGCCGATATTAACCAACATGGTTGTCGATAATATTATCTCAGCAGGAATAAGCAGGAAAACAGACAAGACGAAATATACTGAAGGAATCAAAATATACTGTAGGAATAAAAATACCAAATATATGCTACACATAGAAGAGAAAGAAAGAAAGTGCGACAATTGAAAGAACGCAATAAAAATCAGTACAGAAATGTAACTGATACTGCCGTAGTGAAACAGTGATCGAGAAGGGTCGCCGCATTCTGTCACATGGAAATCCATTGCAGCAGACTTTCGATGTGAAGATGTCAGCTGATGATGATGATGATGATGAAACGAAGAAAACTAGAGTATAGTGTTGCGACAAATATATAAGGACGTTTAGGTAAATAACAGGTACTTGGAAGATAGTAAGAAGGAGAAAGAAGCACATATGGCGCTTATAAACTGTGTCTGTTCCAGTCCGTAGCGAAGGGAAATGGGTTGATGTAGGATTGTACATACGCTGAATTGACCTAATTATAAAATTACAAGGCTGTGAATATTAACACTCCGCATTTCTTCAAGACTTCATTATAAACGTTTTCATCCGTCCCATTTGGGTGATTTCTTGATCTGTTGTTGTTGGTTAACTAGGGCTGCTGACCTTGTCGCTCTTTTGCAGCCAATTCCAAGTTGAAGACTCCTTGGTATTATTTACACCGTAGATGTAGGCTTTTACTAAGGCTTTTCTGCCATACCGAAACGTGTTGAACTCGAGTCATTAGCTCCAGTTTCTCCAGCTTGGCCTGAATTTAAGGGGTCATCACATCTGATACTAGCCCGCTCTCCTCCCATCCGCTCTAAAAAAAAAAAAAGCTAAGTGACTCCTCCAAGCTTAGTGTGCAATGTTGGGTTCTCAACATGTTTCACCGCAGGGGTAATCACTGGAAGCTGGTAGATGATTTCAAGAGGCAATGAGGGTGTATATAGCCTTACAGTCAGAGGTTCACTTTCACATCTGAATACTAAAGTGTTGTGCTTAGCTGGTGGTCATATAAGGATTGGTTTGATTTGGTTTGAAGGACTATCTTCATCGCACACGGACAACTCTATCAATGCTCCGATCTCCTCCCTCATATCACATAATGAGGATGTCAGCACAGTGCACGAACTCCGTAGCACCAGCATGAATCCCAACGTATTGTACCTCGTATACAGGAATCACACATTCTATAAATATTTTTGTGGTGGGTAGGTTTTTAAATTCTTAAATTTTTAAAATCATACAAGAATAACTCTACATATGCCTACACACATGATTTCTTCATGTAAACAAATCATTCCATTGCTGAAAACTTATCTTGATAAAAGTAATATTGTAACAGAGAGTAAGAGAGTGTTCATCTATAATAAGTCTGAGCGTCGCATTGACTCAGCGGTTAGAGTCATTTTTTTCTCGCGGCACAGTTACAGGGTCCTGGGATTAAATTCTGGTAGTTACAGGCGCCAGTCTACTTAGCTGCAAATGGGTACATTACCTGCTTGCAAATTAAGGAACGCAAAGGCAGCGAGTAAGGAAACTTGTTACCCTACCTCATTAAAATAAACTGGACCTACTATAATGAAGCCTCTAATACTTCACTTCCCTACAGCAGCATCTGATATGATACTACCTTGATCTTTACCTTTTTATACCAAGGTCTCTGCTTTATGATGTGAGACGAGCTGTTTCCTTCCTGTTTGTTTTTGTCGTTGTCCTAAATTGATTGTGAATAGCTGTCACTTTTAGCTAGGTGGTCCACCTCTGTCTTATTCTCTATTTTATCTCCTCCCATTTTATCTTTTTAATAGCTCCCACAGCTCTATTTCATGGTTTAGTTATGCCACTCTTACGTTGAACAGGCTAAATTCCACCCCTTTGCACGTGCGCATCGGCACAAAACTAAAGGTCTTTGCATTCATCCTTTCTTGTGGGTAGCGGCAAAGTTCCTTGATTCTTTGATTCAGAGAGAAATTGGAAACACAAGAAAGAGTCCGTCGCCTGTCATGTGTCCTATCTCGTCTAGAATCGCGATCTCTTGCCGTTTGAATGGCCGCCAGTGTCGCAATTTTTTTAATCAAGAGACGCCAGGGAGACAACTCCCAGGGTCCTTACGCAATGATCGCGCTCCCATCAATGCACGTGCAAACCTACGCTTGAGCACCTGCAGACTTTATCTAACTATATAAGCTAGGCGCCCCTAACACTCTTGGCCATTGTTATTCAGAGAATTCTGCTACATCACAAAGTGATATTCTGCGCCAGAGCAAATAACAATTGTATTGCGTTTAGGAATATTCGTTTTTCTGTATGCACAGTTACTTATTTAACACCGTAGGATAGGCCGCTAGGTGTTTTAACTTAATTATATAGAATATATCATCTTAAATGTATCTATACATTTTGCCTTAAGAGATATCTTTCCGTGACAGAGAAACTCTGAAGTTTATGAAGTACGCCACCATTCAAAATCACTAAGGTGTTAATGTAAGAGATTGTTTTCCTTAAGACGGAAGGTGTGAGTCTGTGTATAATATTACTTTAGTGACTGACGAGGCAGTAAATATTGCTACTACTTTTCACTTGGTTTATGTATAGTAATTACTTTAAAGAGTGTTCCTATTTTGTAAATACTGAGGGAAAGAGCACTGCTATTTTTGTAATTAATCTGGTTTTATTACTTGATTGAATACTTATCAATCGGGCAACTTTCAGTTACCTTGAGATGTGTGTAGAAGCTTAATGTTTGTCAACCAGTACTATCTTGTTCTTAAACTGTGTGTGTGTGTGTGTGTGGAATAATTAAGCCCTAGGCCTTGACCCAAAATATGAACAGTGCTACTTCTATACGCCAGCTTAAGTCACACGCAGCGAGCGGGCGGCGAAAGACTTTTAATCGATTAGAGGGCAGGGCATTACTCGACAGCCTGACACCTGCGGGCCCACCCAACAAGTGAAGGGGAGGGAAACGAGCAAGAGTTGTTTTGTTCGTCTGTGGGTGAGTTCAATGCGTGTTATTAATAAGATATCGATAACTTATTTATTTTCAAGGGCAAATTGTTCATCCGCTGTACCTGCTTCCATCATATACAGCAGTTTCCAGCCTTACATATTACCACAGGATCTATTGCAGCTACTTGCAATTACCCATCACCACAGCATATACGGGCTCCTTCCATCGGCATCCACTTACCTAAGCACCTACTGCTAGACCCATTGACACCATAGTATTACTGCATATACTGACAGGGCACCATAGATCCTGTTAGTTGGCTGTATGTTATACACATCTGGTTGATTCAACTACATCACTAACCATTACCGGAGATGCGCTCTGCCCCCCTGATGGTTACTCGTTTCCTTCCAGACGTCATTGTCAGATAAATCTGCGAGAGTCATTGTCTCAGCACATGCTATATCTCCTTCCCCTGCTATTACCGCCGCAAGTCAAATGCGGTTGGCTGTGTATTGGTTTTGTACGTAGTCTCTACAGAGAGAGCTTATCTCCGACGCCTTAGAACACCCCAACTAGTGGGAGAGGTATAGTTATTTCCTAGTTGATGAGTAATTAACGCGGGAGATTTCAGCTAATATCAGAAAGATTTAGGTGGAGTTGTACGGTTATTTCCTTGCCAGATAGGTGTTTACCTTCCAGGATTATCAACAACTCAGAAATGGCCGTCTTCGCTTTAGAGGACTGGGCGGCTGACCCCGGATAGTTAATTAGACACCTGTATTCGTGTGGTGTGGCATTGAATGTGTAAAATCAATACGAGTCACTGGTGGTCTTGATTTTATTTTGTTGTGATAGAAAATCACTAGCCCATCAGAGCTAGTGATGTTATTATTGTTTTTTTTTTAATGTGGATTTTCATTAATTAATATATTTATATGTTCTAAGCAGTCAGAATTCACTTTCTACCTGTGAGTTGA
Source organism: Oreohelix idahoensis (assembly GCA_024509875.1). NCBI lineage: Eukaryota > Metazoa > Mollusca > Gastropoda > Stylommatophora > Oreohelicidae > Oreohelix > Oreohelix idahoensis. Next base: position 152,644 of record JAMPIV010018095.1, on the reverse strand, counting down.
TTTCAAATTGTGCTGTCCTTACTGTAATAGATTAACCTAATTAGCAGATAGGCCGGAGGAAGTGTATGATATTCGAAACATTGTCTCGAGTGTGACTGGAAGAAGACAATAGATTCCTAATTACATATCTCTTCTCTCCATAAGTCATACATCCCTCCCTATTTTACATTAGTGACTCTATTCTAATGTAATAGAATAATAATAATAATAAACAACTCATTCATACTGTGTCTAATCTCAAACATCATCTACTTCCGTGATCGTGACAGTCTTCCTTAACTCAGAGCAATGTTAGGTACCCATTTTTACACCTGGGTTAAGTTGGAATGGGCTGATAAATTAAGAGAACATTTACAGCTCAACACACCGTCTTTAGACAGAAGTGAGAAGAAAAGTTAATTGAATTATAAAAAGGACAATCTTTCTTCTTCTGTCTTCCAAATGACGTGCACTGTTCAGAAGTTTTCCTATTCATTCTAAATCTACATGTATAAATCTATATTTATAAATCCATTGTCTAACCATACAGATCAACCTTTACACTTCATTTATCGTGGTTTCTGTCATACAAATAAGCAATTTTCTTTTAATGCGGCAGAGGGAGAAAAACAAAGAATCGAAATCCGATTTATTGATTTGAAAACGCCGATTTTCATTATGTGAGAATGCCTCGATTAAGCAAGCTAATGGTAGCGGAACGTTGTGAAAAGGTTGGTGTTTTAGAGAAACCAATGAGCGGTGTGGTCGTCGAGTGTGTACATTGGGCAGTCTGACGGATCGCGTGTAGACTTCCAGATGGATGAGTACGTAGATTTAAGTGTGATGGTGGATGAAAAGTAGACATGTGTGTGAAATGAGAGATGGATAAGTGGATTTGTGCGTGAAATGGTGAATGAATACGTATATTTTTGTGTGAAATGATGAATCAGAAAATAGATTTATATGTGAAATGATGGATGAGTAAGTAAATTTCAATGTGAAATGATGCATGAGTAAGTAGATTTATATATGAAATAATGGATGAATTAGTAGATTATTGTGGATGAATAAGTATATTGTTCTGTGAAATGAAATATGAGTAATTAGATTTGTGTGTGAAATTGTGGATGAATAAGTAAATGTATGTGGGAAAATATGGATTAATTGATAGAGTTATTTGTGACACGACAGACAAGTAGATAGATTTATGCGTGAAATGGTGGTTTAATAATTAGATTTATGTGTGGAACGATGGGTGCATAAGCAATTGTCTTATATGGACTAATGGATACACAGTTCCAATTATATGTGGAATGATGGACAAACAGTTCCATTTATGTGTGGAATGATGTATAAACAGTTCCATTTATGTTTTGAATGATGGATAAACAGTCCCATTTATGTTTGAAATGAGTTCCATTTATGTGTGGAGTGGTGGATGAACAGGTCTAATTATGTATATAACTTAGGATAAATAATTCCATTTGTATATGAAATTATGGATAAACAATTTCATTTATATGTGGAATGATGGATAAACTATTCAATTTATATGTGGAACGATGAACAAACAGTTCTATTTTTGTGTGAAATGATGGATAAAAGTTCAATTTATGTTTAGAATGCTGGATAAATATTTCCATTAAGTGTAGAATGATGGAAAATGAGTTTCATTTCTGTTTGGAATGATGGATAAACAGTTCCATTTATGTTTGGAATGATGAGTACATACAGTACTTTGCAAAAAAAATGGCAGTCATATTGCTCAGCTAAATAAGCTGAAATCTAATTAAATATGCATGTTCTGCCCCAAATTTTCACTCCACTTAAGTGAGCAAACACTACCAAAAGTAAAAAAAAAATTAGCGTAGAGTAACGTCCCTTGATAATAGAGCAGACGACAATTTCTAATGCTAGTGGCAGAAAATGGATACAAAGTCAAAGTGTATGTTAATTTCACAGCTTTGGAATGAAGGAAATCAAACATGTTCCAACATTTCTAAAACCTTGAACATTCCTGAGCGGACTGTCTACAGAGTTGTGAGTAAATTAAAAGCAGGTAATGGAATCGAGCGAAAAGAAGGTAGTGGGAGGCCAAGAATTTTGGTCACAAAGGACCATCGGTGTCTCGCCCAAATCGTTCGGGCTGGGCCAATGAAGAGTGTAGAAAACATACGGCAGCGCATGATCGAGTTGGGAAGCCCAGAGTTATCTAATGCTATTGTCAACCGGGAGCTACACAGGATGAATTACACAAAAAAGCGGGTAATTTCGTCACCATTGCTCACAGAGACTCACAAACAGATGCGCTTGAACTGGTGCCACGAACACCAAAATTTGTCATGGGACAATGTGATTTTTTCAGATGAATGTTCTCTTTGGTCTTATCCTGCTCAAATAAATATTTGGACGAAAGGCTCTGTAACGCCTGTGTACCAGCGACCGAAACATTCCTAGAAATTCCATCTTTGGGGAGGGGTGTCAGCAAGAGGTGCCACCCCACTGTGTGTTTTCACAGGAATTCTCACGAAAGAAAGGTACATCGACATACTAGAGGGACACCTTCTGCCATTTATGCAGGTCATGTACCCCGATGGGTGCACATTTCAACATGACAATGACCCAAATCATACAGCTCATACCCCCAAAGCATGGCTGCAAGAGAAGAATGTGATAGTGCTGAAGTGGCCCAGCAACAGTCCCGATCAAAACCCAATTGAAAACGTTTGGGCACTACTCAAGAATCATTTAAAAAAGAGTGGACTCAGAGACGTTGAACAATTGAAGAAGGTAGCTGAAAAATACTGGGACAGTCTGACTCTCAATTACCTACAAACATTTGTGGGAAGTATGCCTCGCCGCATCCAGGCTTGCCTTGCTGGAGAAGGCAACATTATATTGTACTGAAACCACTGTTAATAGATAGGGGAGATACCAATCTTCCTCTGGACATACAGTTTTTATTATTATTTGCTTCTATGAGTGTGCTGCGTTGCGAAAATATGACTGCCATTTTTTTTGCAAAGTACTGTAGTTCTATTTAAGTGCGGAATGATGGACAAACAGTTCTATTTGTGTTTGGAACAATAGATAAATAGTTATATTACGCGTGGAATGATGGATAAAGAGTTCCATTTATGTTTGGAATGATGAATAAGCAGTTTCATTTATGTACGTAGTGATGGATAAACAGGTCTATTTATGTGTATATTGACGACAGTTCCATATATGTATGAAATAATGAATAAGCAGTTCTATTTGTGTATGTAGCAATGGATAAACAGTTCTGTTTGCTTGTGTAGCGATAGATAAATAGTTCTATGTGTGTGTAGTGATGGATAAACAGTTCTATTAGCCTGTGTAGCGATGGATAAAGTTATATTTGTGTGTGTAGTGATGGATAAGCATCTCCAGATGCTGGGATTTCAGACTTGGAGTTTAGAATTAATGAAGTCATTGAGTGAAGGTTTTCACGAGCTGCTTTTGTCCGAGTAAGTATTAGTTGTTGATATTTCACAACCCATTGTTTAAAGTTAATAAAGTTATTGAGTGAAGATTTCCATAAACTGTTTCTGGTTTGTGTAAGCTTTAATTGTCAGGATTTCAGAAACCGTTGTTTAAAGTTGATGAAGTTATTGAGAGAAGGTTTTCACAAAGTGTTTCTGGTCCGTGTAAGTTTTAGTTGTTAAGATTTCATAAACCGTTGTTTACAGTTGATGAAGTTATTGAGTGACGATTTTCACAAACTGTTTCTCGTCTGTGTCAATTTATCTCGGTAATTACGATTTTAGAACCTCCTATTTAAATGGATACAAGATGGCGGCGTGGTAGGCCGCACTTTTTGTGTTGTGCATTTCATGTCGTCGTTTTGGAGTCTGCATCTGTGGTAGCAGCCCTCATTAATGCTGTATGAGTTTGTAGTGTGTTTGGCTCATTTTCTGGATTGTGTTGATAAGTATTTTAAAGATGAAAACATCAAGTTTGCCTGTCATGTGAGTTCGCTGTTTGTGTTTACCGAGTGAACAAGATGGCGGTTTTTTTGTGATGTGTCAACCGGACAGTGTTTCAAAACATTACAGATTTATTGAGGGCTATTGTTACTGCTCCAGGTACATTTTTGTATGTACCTGCAAGGATACTTGGAGAGGAGATGGGCACCGCCAAGCAAACCTCTTGCCCACTGAAATGTTATGATGGAAAGTCAACTCAGTAATACCATATCGATTGGAGGCCGACCTCTGTGTAATCTACGTTTTGCTGATGATATTGATCTGATAGCTGGAACAGAATCAGAACTTCAAGACCTTACCTCTAGACTGGAGAAAGTAACAAGAACATATGGGATGGAAATTAATATAGAAAAAAGCAAGATATTGGTGAATAGCCATAAGAAACATGTTCCGACCAACATTACGTTTAATGGGCAAACGTTAGAAGAAGTTAACACCTTTAAATATGTAGGGTCCACTATATGTAGTGATGGAAGATCAAATAAAGAAATCAAGACAAGACTTGAGATGGCCTCAGCTGCCATGACAAGGTTGAATGTGATCTGGAAAAGTAACATCAGTTTTCCTGTGAAGATCAAATTATACAAATCACTTGTATTATCTATTCTCTTGTATGGGTGTGAGGGCTGGACACTCACTGCAGATACGGAGCGAAGGATTCAGGCTTTCGAGCATAAATGTTATAGAAGAATTTTGCGCATTTGCTATAAAGAGCACAAAACAAATGTCTATGTTAGAGAGAAGATAAACACCTATGCAGGCCATCAAGAACCACTTTTGTCAATAGTGAAACGTCGAAAGCTTGCCTGGTTTGGGCATGTAACTCGTCATGACTCCCTTTCGAAAACGATCCTCCAGGGAACAGTCGAAGGTAAACGGAGAAGAGGAAGGCAAAGAAAATCCTGGGCTGATAACATCAAAGAATGGGCAGGACACGGTTTCTCCACACTTGTACGCATTGCTGAGAATAGAGAGCAGTGGAGGACCCTGTCTGCTGATGCTTCCACCATGGCACCTCTACGACCCATGACGGGTTATGGGTTGAGATGAGAGATGATGATTTAAAATTAATAAAGTTATGGAGGAGTGATTTTGTTCAACTGTTTGTGGCTCGGTTTAGCTTAAGTTGTTGGGATTCCAGAGCCTGCAGCTTAGAATAAATAAAGTTATTGAGTTGAAATTTTTATAAATTGTTTCTGGTCTGTGTAAGTTTAAACTCCCAGGATATGTAATTACATATCCTGGGAATAAGGGAGAGCAGATGGACTGGGACGGGAAGAATAAAAACAGCTACAGGGGAAACAGTACTTTACTCTGGTAGAGAGGATTGCAAGCACAAAGATAGTGTAGCCATTATCCCAAAGAAAGGAATGGAAAGGTCTTTACTGGAATGGAAACCCATCAGCAACAGACTGATAAGAACAAGACTGAGAGGGAGATTCACCAACACCACAATAATACAATTCTATGCACCAACAAACGACAACGATGAAGAGATCAAGGACGAGTTCTATCAACAGCTACAAAAGGAAATGGAAACTGCATCTAGGTATGATCTTATTATAGTAATGGGAGACCTCAAAGCGAAAGTTTGAACACACAATAATTATAACGAAAGAGTAATGGTGAAATGCGGCAGTGGAACAGTAAATGAGAATGGGGACAAATTAATAAGCTTCTGCAGTATTAACAACCTGGTCATTGGAGGAATAATTTTTCCACACAAAGAAGTGCACAAGTTAACGTGGGAATCACCAAACGGACGAGACAGAAACCAGACAGATCATATAATGATCAATGGCAGATGGAGACACGCATTACAAGACGTGAAAGTAAGAAGGCGCAGATATGGGACGTGATCATCACCTAGTAGTAGCAAAACTGAAGGTGAAACTCAGAGCTGCTGGACCAGTTGCAGTCAAACAGAAAAGATATAACATCACGAAACGTAAAGACCCCGTCACCAGAAAAGCTTTCGTGGTTGATGTAAAGAGACGATATTAGTTTGCAAAAAGCCAGGAAAGAACAGCGACCGATGATGTCGACCAGAAATTCAACAACATCTCAACAATGTACAAGGAAAGCAGCGAGTCATGCTTGGGATTCCAGGAAAGAAAGAGACAAGATTGGATAAAACCAGAAACGTTAAACACCATAGCGAAGAGAGAGGAAATGAAAAGAAAGAAAACATAAGCTAAGTCTACCAGGTTAAAGGCAATATATAGTGAACTGTACAGTCAGCTGGACAAGGAAGTAAAACGTCAAACCCGTGCCAACAAAAGGACATTTCTGGATGACCTTGCAAGGCAGGCAGAAGAGGCAGCACCGATAAATGAACAAAGCACAGTTTATAAAATGACTGAAACTATCAGTGGAAAACGAGGTGCAAACAAAATAACGTTAGTAAGAGATAAGCAAGGAAATCTCATCACCACAGCACAGGAGCAGGAAACAACATGGAGAGACCATTTCATAGAAACTCTGAACAAGGAACCACCAGAGACTCAGTTGAATGTTCCTGAGGCTGAAAATGATCTAGATGTTAATACAGACATTCCACGAAAGGAAGAAATCATCACGGCAATCACAGGGTTAAAGAATGTAAAAGCTCCTGGCCACAATAACTTAAATGCTGAGTTATTCAAGGCAGACCCTTGTGGTAAAATGGGATGTTATAAATATTTATAGGGGAGTTAGTGTACTGACTGAGATCAGCTGTGAAGGTATCTGTATCTAATAAGTGTGGTGTATTACAGATGACCTTACTTGCTACCACATTTATACCTCAGTCAGAATTATTCTGGAATATTGTGATGACTACGTTAAATGTCTAGGGTTATGAAAATGATGAAGTGTAAGTCACAACAACAACAGACAGATAAACAATTTAATTTATTCCACAACACTCTACAACACTGTGACACTCACACACATATAACACTCTATAGACTATCTTAAATGAGTCAAGTGTTTAAGTTTAAAAATATATGTATTAATTCTTGTCAATAATGGATATCCTGATTCAACTACACAGTGAACCAGGAATCACAATCAAATGTAATTACAAGTATTATGTACACAATTTATATATATGAACTTTGTATTGACATAGTTTATTATTATTATTCTATGTGTGTAATTTGTGCAGTAGTAATATGAGGTAATACTGGTTTTGTTCAAGCTTGGTGATTGTTTTTCATCATGACTTCAAGTGTTTGATTATCGGGGAAATAGTATTGGGAAAAATTCACAGTTCCTGTCATTTGAACCAATTAATTGTCCCTCTGTGTTTAAATAAATGTCAATTTTTGAGGGGGCACATAATGTTGAGCTACTCTGACCACAGAAGCTTATCTTTCGTGATGGCGGCAGGAAAAGACTCCTCTGCTCGATTGCTTCACTGTGTTCTGGAGACACCTCACTGGTCGCTATCGGGACCAAGGAGTATGCTGTCAGCCTCTGGATTCAGCAAAACTCAGACCAGGTGCTGCTTCAATAACTAGGACCACAGTCCCTGAAACAAGAAGGTTGTACCTCCTACTTCATAACTAATTTATAATCTATTTCCACACTGAACGCAATACAGAACAAACACTGAGTTCAGAGCGTTAGGCCAACTGCTAGCTTCATCTGAAACAATTTACACCAGTATTCTCCTCCTAAATGGTTACTACGCTTCTGCAATTCCAGCATTAGTTCCTTCTAGTCAATAAGATAGGTGTCAGTGTACTGTTTGGCAATTCCATGCCGTTTTACTTTTCTCCGACACCTCCTGTTCAGGTTGGAGCAATATTTAGGCCTTGCCTCATGTTTGCCACTGAACCACACACATATACAGACATAAATTATCAATTTACATTCAATTTTCATTAAAAAGATATCGAATATATCAAGCTTACCACAATTCATGGAAATAATACACAGATACGTTGACTGGCGATGAATAATGGCACAAATTCCGATCTGCCTCTGTCCCAGACTTTTATTTAGAAAAATATGATCTGGCTCTCAACGCACTGTTTCTTAGTAAGTTTATTTTAACATGTGGCACTGACCTGACGCTTTTAATTGACTATATTGGCGGGTCTAACCAATCGGGCCATGTTTACACAGCTTTTCAAAAAAAGTACTCCTACTCACGTTTCCCTAACAACAAAGAATTAGTATTTATAGTCCGACTAATCGTGTTTAGCCTTACATGTATTTCTATCCAATCAAATAGGATTTTACATGGTGGCCCATTTCCCGTAAAATAGTGGTTTCAAAACATGCCACTGTGCGATTATATTTTGGTGTTGTCTGACACCCTCACTATTTTCTTTTGGCTATAATTTGTTAATTCCTAGACTATTTGCGTAACACTTAACATATTCTTTGTCAGCAAGTCCTAAGGAACCCAAATATATAAGTTTTAATGGAGCTAAGTGGCTGCGTTCAAAATATGTATTTTCTAGGATAGTCGTGTATTTTTTATTTTTTTATGTTTAGAACCGCCACCTGTCCTGCCTTTTCGACTGTTCTGTCATACTAATGTCAGGATTTCAGACATAAAACAGTAGAATGTCATGTTTCCCAATAAGCGTTTTACAGGTTTTTAAACCTAACTCTCGTAGTTGTAGTGTTTTTTATCACGGTCTATGTGAAAAAAGTTAGTGCCTCTGGCCTTTCGCGCGGGGAGGGTGGCATTAATTGTATATCGCGAGACGCGTGTTAGGGTTGCATGCGTTCCTGCTTTCAGCTCTCCCTCTCTCTTTCTATCCTAAGTCCATCTGTCTTTTCATCATGCCGCCGTGTATAAAATGAAATTAATGGAAGTATTAATTTAAGTCATTACGCAGTGTGCCTAGCTCAAGGTTTTCTTAGAAATACAGTACACGTTTTATTGTAGAAAGCGTGTATTGATGCAGTAGGCTTTACTATCAACGTGAAACTTTACAATTTGCAGACGAAGTAGAAAACAAGGGGGATTTTTGTACGCCATTGTGACAGCACTGTACTTTTACCATTTCTCTTTCCTTTTATTGAATTTATGTGTTAGGCCTTACATTTACCTTTTAATTTATATATGTGGATTTAGAATGTTTTACGACAACCCTGAACTAGCAGCAGAACTATTAGAACCACTATTTGCACAAGTCTGGGAAACTGAGACAACACCAACAGAGTGGAGTAAAGGAATAATTGTCAAATTGCCCAAGAAGGGCGACCTTGCAGACTGGAACAATTGGAGAGGAATTACTCTCCTCTCAGTTCCCAGTAAAGTACTAGGCAGGATAATCATCCAGAGAAATTCAAAAGCAGCTGACCATAACCTGAGGAAAGAACAAGCGGGTTTTAGAAAGAACAGAAGATGTGTAGATCATATATTCACCCTCAGGAACATCATACAGCAATGCTCAGAATGGCAGAGACAGCTACACATTAACTTTGTTGATTTTTAAAAAGGCTGTTGACAGCATACAAAGGGACAGCCTATGGAAAATACTGAGGGCTTATTCAATTCCCAGCTGCATTGTTTCCATTATAAAAAGCCTGTATTCTAACTTTACATGCAGTGTTGGATTGAGTAATCTAACTTTCGAAGTGAAAACAGGGATGACCCTTATCAACCACTCTATTTTTGACAGCCATAGATTGGGTGATGCGCCAGACAACAGAGGTCAGTCCAAGAGGAATTAGATGGACAACGTTTTCTACACTGGAAGACATGGAATATGCAGATGACATTGCACTACTCGCACATTCACATCAACACATCCAAGAAAAAACCGATAGACTGAATATGTATAGCCAGCAGGTTGGTCTGAACATCAATCTGAAGAAGACAGGTCATGACACTCAATGTAGGCAATCCTGAGCAAATTACAATAAGGAACCAGAAGTTAGAACAGACAGACCCATTTACTTACCTATGATGTATAGTAACACCAGACGGCGGAACAAGCAAGGACATTAACAACAGAATGAATAAAGCGAGAACAGCCTATGCTAGTCTCAACAACATTTGGAAGTCTTCCCAGTACAGCACAAACACCAGATTAAGACTGTATGAGAGCTGTGTACTTTCTGTGCTTCTCTACGGTGCGGAATGCTGGAGAGTAACAGAGAAGGAAATGTCGACACTGTCCTCCTTCCACAATCTGCCTAAGGAAAATTATGCTCCGAATCTTTTGGCTGAATACCATCAGCAACCAAGAACTGCTTATTCGGAGTAACCAGGAGGACATGCACACGATCATAGCTGGCAGATGCTGTAGTTGGGTTGGCCACGTCCTCAGAAGGGACCCTGATACCATAACAAGAACAGCTATGCTTTGGACCCACGAAGGAAAGCGAAAGAGAGGCCGACCAAAAAAAGTCTGGCGGAGAACTGTGGAAGCCGAGATGCAAAGAATTAACCTGATCTGGGGCACTGTACGAAGGATGGCCGCCGACCGAACAAAGTGGAATCAATTTGTTGCTACCCTACAAGACGCTTTGACGGTCTGCGGCTATGGATCAGAGAAGAAGGTGAAGTTTCAACTGTTTTATACATGGGAAATACGCAGTGGGTTTTTTTTCTTCTAACATATATAGAGACCATATTACGGACATTTCTCTCACAATTAATAAAACTGCTACCATTCACTTTAATTTCTTGATCATTCTAGAACTACTGATATTCAAGGTACCCTATTCGCTCATGTAATATTGTGCAAAAGAACTCACTTCTTTTTTATTTACTTTTATTGTGGTTGAGAATCGAATGATTTTTATTTCTTCAATGGGTTGACTTTCCTATGATGTATTGAGTGGCCAGTACTATTTCAGTTAATATCTGATCTCGTGTAGCTGTTTAATTCGTCAGTGAATTCGTCCACTTCTTCACCATCTCTCTTTTTCATCTTTATTTTTGTTTGTTTGTCCTATTTCTGATTGTTTCTAAATTCCTATATTTCTACTCTAACATTCTAAATTTTTGTTTGGTCTCTGTCACATTTTTACTTCCTGCCACTAATTGTGGTTGCTTTATTTTGATACGACATTGGTTCATCACATGACATAACATTTACATCAGGCCATTCCTGTGTGTTATTTGATATTCTCTGACGCGTTACTGTAATTAGTTTCTTGGCGTTGCAATTTCTTTCTTGTGTATTTTTTCACATTTTTTTTTCTCCCAAGTGTCTACTTGTCCATTGGATACGTAGATTTATGTGTGAAATGATGAATGGAAAAATAGATTTGTGTGTGATATGATGCATGAATAAGTATATTGTTGTGCGAAATGATGGGTTAACAAGTAGACTGTTGTGTGACAATGATAGACGAGTAGATATATTTATGAGTCGAGTTTTGGATAAGCAACCAGATTAAAGTGTGGAATGGTGGATTGTTATCTTCACATGGTGTTTCTGTATTTGTCAACGTTTTACCTCTTTGTGATTGTGCCTGACGAAGGATAGTCCCGTAACGGCTCTTGTTTCTATCGTATTCTTCCTTTATAAAACTACTATCAGTACCAAAGTTTTACACGTTTTTTGTTTGTTTTTTCTTGTTTGTACTAGTGTAACAGCCCGTCATAATACAGGAATTACATTCAAAAGTACCAATATCTAACGACAATTTTACGTATTCAGAAGTATTTTTAAAATTCCCGTCACCAGAGAAGCTTTCGTGGTTGATGTAAAGAGATGATATCAGATTGCAAAAAGCCAGGAAAGAACAGCGACCGATGATGTCTACCAGAAATTCAACAACATCTCAACAATATCCAAGGAAAGCAGCGAGTAAAAATAAATTTTTTAAAGTACGAACGTTGTAGTGTGATCCAACTCAATATCATGAAATTGACCCTCTGTGACGGTATTGTCACAAACAAGTCATCAACCTGCATAGATCCTCTGTATGTTACTAACACTGCTCACGTCATTGAAGTCTGCGTTCCCATATGTGGTCTAAGCGATCACTACCCCATATGTTGCACCTGGACCAAAAAGGGAGTTCGAATTCCTAAACTCTGTCACCAGGTTGTACAAGCACGAATATTCAAGAATTTTGAAAGCTCCAGGTTCTTGTCTGATTTCTTAGCGACACCTTTTGATAATGTCTATGGAGTATCTGACCCGACTGAAGCCCTAGAAATATGGCTGACAGCATTCACTTCAGTTCTTAACAAACATGCTCCTGTGCGTATAAAACGTGTCAAGTCAAGAATTATGCCTCCATGGATAATATTGGAATACCTGAAAACTAGGCAACAGCGAGACTATTTCAAGAAGATTGGAGACAATGCAAGCTATAGAAAATATAAAAACTTAGCGCAGTACATTTTAAGGAAATCTAAAAGACAGCACCTCAGATCCATTATTGACGACGGCCGGAGCTAATCTAAAATCTGGAGCGCTATTAACCTTCTCACAAATGTACGCCGGCATAACCCCCGACAGCAAGCTACAAACATTAATGCTGATGAATTTTGCCAGTTCTTCTCGTCGATCGCACGAACATCCGGGATAAATCAGCAACTGAATTGTACTGCTCTTTCCGATTTCGTTCAATCGAGGTTGAACGAAGCCCACCTTCCTGAATTACCTTTACTGTCAGTCTCGGAGGTCTCTATTTTAATTAAATCATTACCTCAGAAGAAATCGTGCGGTGAAGATGGAATATCTTCGAGGATACTTCAAATTGCAGAGCCTGTTGTATGCGACTCACTCACTTACATTTACAATCTGTGCCTCACAAAGAAAGTGTTTCCTCTTACTTACTTAGTCGTTCCCCTTCTACCGTGAGGTGTAGAGGTTTGGAAGAGAGAGCGCCAGACTATCCTATCGGCTGTCTTCCTCCTGGCCTGGTTCCATTCTAGTCCTCGATCCTTCAAAGATTGTCTAATGTTGTCCTCCCAGCGGACTCTGGGTCGTCCTCGGGGTCTGGATCCTTGGCTCTTTGTTTCCCATGCTTGTCGTGGTATCCGATCTTCTCCCATTCTGCAGACATGGCCAAACCATCTTAATTGGGACTGTTCTACTTGGGTGTTTCCTCAACGACTGAAAATAGGCTTAGTGGTACCAGTACCTAAAAAAGGTGATAGTAATGTCTTCACAAACAACCGGCCAATTTCCCTACTATCAGTCATAACTAAACCTCTTGAACGACACATGTATAAACATATTCTTTCTTCACTGAACAGCTACAATTTTATACATGAAAACCAATCTGGATTTCGACCCAAACACTCTTGTCAATCCTTGTTGACTAAGATTACCGAAATCTGGCATTCTAATATCAACTGCGAAAAAATAAATGGAGTGTTATTAATCGACCTTTACAAAGCATTTGACACAATTGACCACTCGTTGCTGATACAAAAGCTTGCGGTGTACAAATTTCATCCACAAGTGATCACATTAATAAAATCATTCCTTGAAAACAGAACACAACGAGTCTTATACAATAGTGTGCTCTCTAAATCGTACACCACTACAATGGGTGTCCCGCAGGGCTCGATACTAGGACCCTTACTCTTCAGCATCTTCATCAATAACCTGTCCTTGTCATTGCCACATGACGATTGTCTTATGTTTGCTGATGATACCACAGTAACAGTAGCTGGCACAGACATTAACACTGTTCAGTCTCTTTTACAGCATCACCTGGACATTGTACAAGATTGGTGCACTATTAATAGTATGTACATTAATAAAAACAAAACTCAATCTTTGATTATCTCAACCCGCCAAAAGATTCTGCACTGTCAACCAAATACGTTATCTTTATCTCTAGACGGAGAACGTATTAAGCAAGTTACGGACCACAGCCTGTTGGGTGTGGTCATCGACCAGTCTCTAAGCTGGAAGTCACATGTCTAATTCATCGCAAACAAGATCTCACAAAAATTGTTTCAACTCTCAAAAATCAAACATTTGTTATGTCCGCACTCTAGACTTATATTCTATTATGCACATATTCAAAGTCACCTTTCTTATTGCTCAAATATCTGGAGTCGCTGTGGCTTGTCATTTTTGAAACGCCTAGAATCCCTACATAAAAGGGCGCTACGACTTGTTTGCCTGAATGATAACATTCCCAGTGCTCAGCTATTTTCACAGCTGAATGTTCTTCCTCTTAAAAAATTCTTCTTCTTCCAAGATCTCCTATTTGTGCATCAAATTTTACATAGCAGAACGCCTTCATACTTGCAAATGTTCTTTTGCTATAAGTACTGCTCATATTTTATACGTGGCGACCTACTTTTGGACCTTGCAAAACCTCGAACTGACCTCTTCCGAAGTTGTTTTAGTTATGCAGGTGGTTTAGCATGGAATTCCCTACCCAAGTCTGTCAAAACTGATAATTACACCACATTCAAAAGACATCTGCATTCACATGTCATGAAATCTTGTACACAAATTTAACAACAATTCTGTTTCAGTTATTTCAACGTTTCCACGAACATTTAACTATCATTGTAATATTTTCATTTTAAAATTGAATTTTTTATATTAAGTAGCTCTATTGCTTGACCTCTCTCTCTCTCTCTTTCTCTCTCTCTCTCTCTTTCTCTCTCTCTCTCTCTCTCTCCCTCTCTCTATGTGCGTGAATTCATTCATTCATAACCCTCCACTCCCAAAGGAGCATAGGCCTTCAACAAACACATGCCAAGTCCTCCTGTCACGTGCCATCATCTCAAGTTCTTTCCATGTTCTCCTCATCATTTTCACCTCTGTTTCCAACTCTCTTCTCCATGTACTTCTTGGTCTTCCTCTGCCTCTCTTGCCCTGCGGGTTCCAGAACAAGGACTGCCTTGTAATGCTATCAACAGGTTTCCTCAGTGTGTGTCCTATCCATCGCCATCGTCTTCTTCTCATCTCTTGTTCCACTGGCACTTGTCTAGTTCTTGTCATCAGTTCTACGTTGGTAACCTTGTCATACCATTTTAATCCCTCTATTCTACGCAAGCACCCATTTATGAAAGTCTGTAGCTTTTTGGTTGTTGTCTTTGTTGTTCTCCATGTCTCAGAGCCATACAATAGGACTGACTTCACATTTGAGTTGAAGATTCTTATTTTCGTGTTGGATCCTATTTCTCTTGATCTCCATATATTTCCCAATGCAATGAAAGCTCCTCTTGCCTTTTGTATTCTTATTTTGATATCGCTGTCTGTCCCTCCAACTTTGTCTATATTACTGCCAAGATACGTATATGATTCTACATCTTGTATTGGTGTTTCTTCAAGTTCAACCCTATTATCATTACCTGCATTTATTCTCATTATTTTTGTCTTTTCCCTGTGTATTTTCAGACCCAATTGCTGTGACCTCTCATCGAGTGTTTTCAATTTGTCCTGCATCTGATTACGGTTATGGGACAGAAGAGCCAAGTCATCAGCAAAATCCAGATCATCCAACTGCTTAGTCAGAGTCCACTGGATTCCATTTCTGTTGTGTGTTGTCGATGATCTCATAACCCAATCTATTGCCAGCAAGAAAAGAAATGGAGACAAGAGGCATCCCTGTCGCACTCCTGTTCTTATCCCAAATGGTTCTGTAAGCTGTCCTTCATGAAGAACTCTGCATGTCATGTCTTCATATATTTTCTTTATTAAATTAATGATCTTCAGGGGAACTCCATAATGCCTCATCAATTTCCAAAGTGATTCTCTGTCTACACTGTCAAATGCCTTTTCATAGTCCAATAATCCGATGTATAGTGGTGAATTCCATTCCAGACTTTGTTCAACTATTATTCTCAAAGTGGCTATCTGGTCTGTACATGATCTGTTTTGTCGAAAACCTGCTTGTTCATCTCTCAATTTCTTGTCTATCGACTCTTTTAATCTCTCAAGGATAATCCTGTTTAATACTTTTCCTGGCACTGATAGTAACATTATTCCTCTATAATTTGTGCACTCTTGTAAATTTCCCTTCTTAGGCAACTTAACCAGATATCCTTCCTTCCATTCTGCTGGTATCTCTTCCTTTTCCCAGACTTTACCAAGTAATTTATATAACATCTCTGTAGCCGTGTCGATATCTGCTTTGATGGCCTCTGCTGGAATGCCATCAGGTCCAGACGCTTTTCCATCTCTTAGAAGCTTTATGGCTTTCTTTATTTCTTCCTTCGTTGGTCTTTCACCGTTAATTTGTAGCTCTTCTTCTGCTGGCTGGATGTCCGGCGGGTTTTGTGGAGCTGGTCTATTGAGAAGGTCCCCAAAATATTCTGTCCACCTCTTCATTTGCTCTTGTATATTGCTGAGCAGTTTCCCATTCTTGTCTTTTATGAGGCAACTTGTTTGCTTGTATTTCCCTGTTAGCTTCTTTGTGCTGCTATACAGTTCTCTCATATTTCCTTTGGCTGCAGCATCTTCTGCCTCTCTTGCCAACTCCTCAATATACTTCCTCTTGTCTCTTTTGATACTTCTTTTTACTTCTTTGTTTGCTTCTGTGTACACTTCTTGAGCCTTGGCTTTGGAACTTCTGGTTTTGCTTGTGTTTAACTCTGCTTTCTTGTTTTTTCTGTCTTTTATCTTATTGATGGTTTCTGTTGTTATCCATGCTTTTTGTTGTCTTTCCCTTTTCCCCAGTATTTCTTCACATGTCTCCTTCCATACCGTTTTGACCTGCTGCCAATAGTCTTCTGTATTCTCTACATCTTCCAGCTGTTGGAGCACTTGGAATTTGTTGGATACTGTGACCGCAAATTTGTCTCTTGTTTCTTGATTTCTTAGCTGTCCTACATTAAACTGTTGTCTATAATTTTGCATTGTTGCATATCTCTTGAGTTTCATTTTTACTTTGGCTATCAGAAGATGGTGATCTGATGCCACATCTGCTCCTCTATATACCTTTACATCCTGCAATGATGATCTAAACTTCTTGTTTATGCATATATGATCAATCTGATTTTCTGTTCTATGGTCTGGTGATATCCATGTTGCCTTGTGTATTCTCTTATGTGGAAACATGCTTCCTCCTATAGCCAGTTGATTTGAAGCACAGAAGTTTGCGAATAGTTCTCCATTTTCATTCATTACTCCTAGCCCATGTTTTCCCATGACTTCTTCAAATCCGGTGTTGACTGTACCTATCTTTGCATTCATGTCACCCATCAAAATTGTGATGTCTCTTCTTTTTACTTTATCCATAATTTCCTGTAGTTTAGTATAAAATGCTTCTTTCACAGACTCTTCTTTGTCATTAGTTGGTGCATAACATTGGATGACATTTACATGAATTTTCTTTTTAGCTGTTTTGAAAGTAGCTGTTATTATTCTGGGTCCAACAGCTTCCCATTCAATGAGTGCTTTCTGTGCTTCTTTAGATAACATAAGAGCTACCCCTTCACTGTGGTGTGAACTTTCGTCTTCATGTCCTGAGGACAGCACCAATTCACCTGTGATGAGTTTCTTCCTGTCTACCCCCTTCCACTTTGTTTCACACATTCCCAGAACCTCGATTTTGTATTCCCTCATTTCTGCTGCTACTTGCGCCACTTTCCCTTGTTCGTTTAATGTCCGAACATTCCAGGTGCCAAATCTGGAAGTTCTCCTAGAAGAAAGAAGGTTAGTCAGCAACACAGACTCCTTTCGGCTTTCTCTGTGTTGCATCATACGCCTCCCCGCGAGAGGACCTTCCCCTGTCTTGGATGGCTGTGTTTTATTTCCTTTATTTGACTTGTCCATATTTGTTGAAGTTTTTTGTGGTTTAAATTTTTTTTTTACAGGATGGGGTAACCGGCCCCATGCCCAACCCTCCTTAGTCGCCTTCTACGACATGCCTGGCAGGGGACAGTGTTACTATTCTTTGCTCCCCTTTCGGGCCCCGGTGACACACATGTGCGTGAATGACTATGAGTAAATGTACTTGTGTGAGCTAAGTTTCTGATTGTGATGATAATATTAATTGATCCTGTCTGAAGTTGTTAATATTTTAATTTTTAACACGCTGAAAATTGTATTGCAGATCAGAAATGTAAAAAGGCAATTATGCCTATTTCTTTACCCTGATGAAATAAAGATTTCGTTCGTTCGTTCGTTCCCTGATCCGCAGTAGTGGTCCAACAATGGCCAAACGTAGCGTGTAAAATGAGGAAATTGAAAGGTATCAACCTTCGCTCAAGATTCCTCTTGGGAGCTTCATAGAATTTTAAAGAAAAGGAAGAATAACAAATGAGATAATCTAAGCTGTCATGAACTTGTTATTCTCCCGAACCTTCTGTGAGGAAATATTGATTGGTATTTTCTGAGCCCGCAGCTGAAAGTGATTCAGCATTTATTAATTTAATAGCTCGAGATGGTTATGTATTTAAAAACCAATATGAGTCATACGGGTGCAGTCGTACAATTCACTCAATAGTGATTAATCCAACTTTAGCTTTAAAGTTGCAGATAAACAAGTTTAATAATCACATTTATAAAAATAAAGCGATGATATTTATCATCATCGGAGTATATGAAATAGTGGTGGAAAATACGGAAACATTTGAAATGTCCATTGGCTGCTCTGTCATTGTATTTAGCTGCCGGTGTGGGTTCGGTTGGCGTCTGCATCAGCCACTGTTGGTTTCGACAGGTGCCATGGACTGGTCATTCTCTTCAATAGTCATATCTTAAGGCTGTAGCACGTCTCATGCATTAAGGATGAGGTAACTACAAGGGTTGTCAAGCGTCTTCAAGACCCGTCTGATCAAGTGTCTAGCGTTGACTGCTGGTACCTTGAATGAGTAATAAATAAAATGGGAAATAAATACATGTTAATTACTTATATTTACTTTTTTGTTAGTTTATTTATTTATTACGGGGTGCGGAAAAGGGGGGGGGGTAGGAAGTGGGTCCAAAACAAGACCTCGCAATTCTTTGAGACGTCTAAATTTCTGTACATTTTTTCCGCTGGCAATTGAATTATCTATTCTTGTTGAAGACTCGTTAGCTTAACAGTTTATATGGAATAAGTAGCCATCCCGTACCCAAAACATCGCAGTCGACTTTTACAATTTGCTTGATAAAAGGTGCTACTTTTTTTTATCTCCCCTTTCTAGCCCAGTTACTCTTGTCTCCCCATGTGGGGAGCGTCCGATTGGCAGAGTGGTTAGGGCGCTGGTCTCTCGTGGCAAAGGTGCCTTGTTCGATTCACGGTATCGATACGCTCTAGTCTCCCCAGCTGTAAAATTGGTACCTGACGATTCTCTTGAGTTAGAGAAGGACGCGGTGGCGAAGAAGGAAACTGATCCCCCCCACCTCTCGGTGCTGGACCTAGTCTAGTGAAGTCTCTAACATTTCACTCCACTATGGCAGTATATGCAATGGGACTTCCTACCTACCCCATGTGGGAGGACTGGCATTAAAAAAATGTATGCCACGCCCTTCATCTCATGTATGTCCTATCCATTAACAGTCTTTTAATTACGTTGCTTTTTCTACTGGTACTTGAATTACTCATGATTGTTGAAGACTTATTAGCTTAAAAATGTTTACAGGATGAGTAGCCATGTCACCGTGGGGTTTGCCCAAGCATTATTCATGCTATTGTTAAGGTGAGATAAACAGTTAGGACAGCTCACAAGAGAAAATAATGAATGAAAATAATAATAGTGCTAACTGACAACGGTTCAGAATACCGGTTCATGTTAACTAATAGTGAGTGATTATAGTGAGTTGTAAATAGAAAGTTCGAGAACAAGAAAAAAAAAGGCTTGACCAACAAATTTAAGTAAAAAGTTTTGGGTCAGCGAATCAGAAGAGTGGCAAGAAAACACACCACAAAAAATGACCAGAGGTCATTAGATGACAGGCAGTCCTGAGTTGTGCTTCAGGAAGAAGGTGTGATCGCTGTGCGGACAAGATGAACCTTCTGTAGTTTTACAGATAGGGTTTATGTGAATATGTTTAGATGTCCAGCCATCACTAGTCAGTGTTATTCTATCGGGAGATAGTTTGATTTGATTCTGTGGTTCACAGTTAAGGTGTATTTCTGAAAGGAGATCAGCGTTTATGCTGTGTTTTTTGTAAGTATTGAATTATGATTATATTTTGCACAGAGTAGAATTTTGTTTACAGGAGAATCTTGCAGAAGCACGATTTGCCAGTTCATTACGAGAACTTTACGACTATGTACCAAGAAAAACGGATGGTTATAACGACTATGTGTAAAGTAACCAAAAGGCTGTAAACATTTGAAGGAAACTGTTGTTCGTCCATCACGGGTGATGAAGACCACTCTGTTCATCCAATTATTTAGGAATATGTTATGTTAGTCTATGGGTACGAAGGTGACTGATGAGCCCGATGCGGGCCTGGAAAGATCTCGGACAGTGTGGGCAGGGAATGTTAGATTCATGTGAAGGTTTTATTACACGGTCCTTTCTAGCTTGTCTCCTCTGTTCCGCTGCTGCTCTTCTGGATGATTCGCATGCCGCTGCACCTTTACGAAGAGATGTGCGCCAAGCAGTTCGGTCTTGCGCAGCAGCTTCCCATGTGTCTGGGTTTATGTTAAATGTTTTCAATGACGTCTTTAACGTGTCTTTGAAGCGCTTCTTTTGGCAACCATGGGAGCGTTTACCCTTCTGTATCTCACCATAAAAAAGTATCTTTGGCAGTCGATGGTCTGGCATGCGGACTACATGACCTGCCCAGCGAATCTGTGACTGCATCAGAATAGTATCAATACTAGGGATACCAGCTCTGACAAGAACGGCGGTATCCGGGATCTTGTCTTGCCATTTGATGTTCATTATCTTCCTGAGACAGACTGTATGGAAGTGGTTTAGCTTCTTTACGTGGCGCCTGTATACAGTCCATGTTTCACATGCATAAAGCAGCACTGGAAGCACCGCAGCTCTGTACACCTTCAGCTTTGTCTGTAGACTAATGCCACTTCGATGCCAAACGTTGGTGTATAGTCTGCCAAATGTGCTGCTGGCTTTGGAGATCCTGTTGTTCACCTCATCATCAATGACAATGTTCTGGGATAGTGTGCTACCAAGGTATGTGAATCTATTCACAACATTCAGTTTCTCACCATTAACCTTGATGATTGGCTCAGTATAAACTGTGCCAGGAGCTGGTTGATACATGATTTCTGTTTTTTTCGTGTTGATGGTAAGCCCAAAGTTGTAGCAGGCTTCGGAGAATCTATCCACACTATACTGCAGATCAGCCTCTGAGCCAGCATTGAGGGCACAATCATCAGCAAACAGAAGATCTCTGATGGTGTGTGATTTGACCTTGGTTTTTGCTTGAAGCCTCCTAAGGTTAAACAATTTTCCATCAATACGATAACTAATGTCGATTCCTGTGTCCCCGTCTCTAAAAGCATCAGTCAGCATAGCAGAAAACATGATACTGAACAGAGTCGGTGCAAGTACGCACCCTTGTTTAACTCCATTTGAGACGGGGAAAGGCTCTGATAGCTCACCGTTTTCCTGAACTCTAGCCTGCATTCCATCATGCAGTTACTGCACTATAGTGATAAATTTCTTTGGGCAGCCATATTTTGCCATGATCTTCCATAGACCCTCTCTACTGACCGTGTCGAACGCCTTTGTCAAGTCGATGAAAGCTGTGTACAGGTCAC
The DNA here is from genome assembly GCA_024509875.1 of Oreohelix idahoensis. NCBI lineage: Eukaryota > Metazoa > Mollusca > Gastropoda > Stylommatophora > Oreohelicidae > Oreohelix > Oreohelix idahoensis. Next base: position 131,102 of record JAMPIV010018095.1, on the reverse strand, counting down.
AGTGCTGTTCTTGGCATTTTTCTTGTAGCTGTCTTGCAGCGAACACCATATCTGTGGTTCCACGTTCTTTCCGGAATCCACACTGACTTTCAGGTAAAAGACCTTTGTCAAGATGAGCCGTAAGGCGATTCAAAAGGATTCTGGCGAATATCTTCCCAGCGATTGATAAAAGAGAGATGCCTCGATGATTGTTACAGTCTTGGCGATTACCTTTACGTTTATATAGAAGTATTATTGACGCATCTTTGAGATCGTGTGGGATGGTTTCACTCTGCCACATTTGTGAAGGAAACTAGAGATATTATAGAGGAGCCACATTGAACAAGGTTTGAAGTATCCAGAATTGCATATGATTTTCAAGAAAACGTGAATGTCGACTTTTATAGAAGAACTTCAAATATGCTCTCTCACTTGTAAGTATCAGAAGGGTGTACATACAATTATTTATGCATGAGATGAATTTTGTTGCTAGGAGCAGTTATAGAGACCTGTCTGACCAGTTCGTCGAGGAAGATATTTAAGTAACAAATCAAGTATGGAATGCCAATAAAGAGCATTGGTATATGAGGAAATAGGAGCAAGTTTTGGGAAGATTAAGGAAGTCTACGGAGAAAAGAATAAGTTAAAGAGGAATACGGAAGTTACAAGACATAGAATTCATGTATGAGTTAACCTGAAGTACAAAGACCCAGCAAAGGCCTCTATGCGAACTCTATCATTTGAATAACTCATTATATCTGTTGTTTTATTAAGTTATAAAAAGTTTTGATTCCATCTTTATGAGTTGCTGATCGTATGCCATGTACATTTAAACTACCACTATACGAAGTCACTATTAACATCAAAGAAGGAACTGAACGAACCTGAAGTATACAAGAAAAGGATTAGAGTATCATCCATGAATTTACACCTCTGGCGGAGATGGCCAGTAGTGATATCAACTAAATAACTTGGAAGATAAAAAGGAGAGATTGTAAACTTGAATTACGTCACTAGGCCTGCCATCTGCCACCTAGTGTTATAACTAAGATATAACGCTGTTACAGCCAAACCAATAGGCCTTATGTCTAGGTTGTGCCTCGTTAATCCAAATGCAAAACTTCCTATTTAGAAAAAAATGATTTTAAGGACTATCTTCATTGCACATGGACAACTCCATCAGTGCTCCGATCTCCTCCCTTAGATCATTCAAGGAGGATCTCAGCACAGTGAACGAACTCCGTAGCACCGGCGAGAATCCCAATGTATGTATTTAGGAATCACACATTATATAAATATTTTTGTGGTATGTAGATTTCTAATCTTTGCCAGGGCATTGGCGTTATTGCCTACTCTTTACGATTTCCAACTGCAGTGGGATTTTTAACGTGCACAAATTGCACACGGGACCTCATATTTTGTCGCCCTTATCCGAGAAGGCTAGGTACCCGATCTCACTACCTAGGAGACCAGTGGGGAGTATTACCTCATTAGGACCATGGGTTCTGACAAAATAATTTCCATAAATTATATTACCTCTACTGGGAATCGAACCCGGTACCTTTAAAATTCCCGGCGGATGCCATACCTCTTAGCCACACTGACCCCAGAAAAAAAGATGAATAACCAGTCCGTGCCGAACACCTTAGTCACCTTTACAATCTACTTGGAAGTTTACGATGTTACTATTTCTTTGCTGTCCTTTATTGCCCTGGTAACATACGTAGCTCTCCTTGAATCTTTGTAAGAATATTCCCCCACGCAAAATTCATTCTAAGAACACTCCCAAATGTATGTCTGTTCTTCATCTAAGCGATAACATTGTTTGTTTAGGTAATCTCCAAATGTATTGATTTATGTAACCCTTTCAGCATAATCGTCGTCATCATCATCATTATCATTATCAAAATCATTAGCATTATCATTTTCATCATCATCATCATCATCATCATCATCATCATCATCATCATCATCATCATCATCATCATCATCATCATCATCATCATCATCATCATCATCATCATCATCATCATCATCATCATCATCATCATTATCACCATCTTTATCAGTTTCATCATCATCACCATCATTATCAGTATCATCATCATCATCACCATCATAATCAGTTTCACCATCATCACAATCATTATCATCATCATCATCACCACCATCATCATCACCATCATCATCATCATCACTATCATTATCACGATCCCCACCATCATCATCACCATCATCATCATCATCATCATCACCATCATCATCACCATCATCATCACCATCATTATCACGATCCCCACCATCATCATCATCATCATCATTATCACTGTCGTAGATTTTTGAGAGGGGAATTAAGACTTGGGTTGGTCCCTTCTGAATAGATTAGAATAAGTGATAGTTCAGTGAGAGATGATAATATAAATAGATTTCCACGAGTAAGATGGTAGAAATCAATAAAGGCTGTCTCTGAAATCGAGAATCTTCTCTCTCTCAGCCTATCTTCTACAACAGATTTAGAGGAGTCAGACAGTCTGTTGACTACATATATTAATATATATATATATATATATATTACCACTCAAGTGCACATACACATGTGACGACAGTTAGACACACAGACGTGGGAAAACTATAACACTGATTATATAGGTACTTGGGAACGAACTGACCACCACACTGGAGTAAATTCAATTTAAATTTTAATTATCAGACTAAAATTCCATCACAACACATAAAATTTACATCAAGCATATACAAATAGTCATAAAATCAATAAAATGCTACAAGAATGAAAGACCCACAGTACGATCCCTCGATGTTCAGCCCACAGTCCTGTTAAAAAAAAGATGATAGCCCCAAAGAGTCACGGATACATCTGCTGTAGTCTAATGATTTTCCCTTTTAAAGGGTATGAACAGACTTTGATAGTAGTATAATCTATCCTAAGGCAAATATTGTTAGCAACAAAACTTTCATAAAGGAAATTAAGACAGCAAAATGGGTGCCAAAATACAACAATAAAGGAATCACTCAGTCCTGCATTCACTCTATTCATTCAGCCGCGATCACGGTCTCTCATGCGTACTTACAGCTTTGGTAGCATCTTCTGGAAACACAATTTTTGGACATGCACATAAAGACTCTCAAATGGAAGACTTGTCCAAGAGAACCCCAGTTCCAAAAAGACAGGTTGGATTCACGTCTTCGGGGAACCGTTTTCTTGGTTGTTCTTATTTTTGGATCTCTGTTTAAGTCACATTAAAATTGTCCAGGCACGTACGTTAACAGCGAGCACAGTGTCAATAGCATAGGTTTCTAGAAATGAGGAATGTCAGTTCGATGTCTACTTTCAGGATAGGACTATATTTGGTCACCACACCACTAGTCAAAACTCCGTCGGAATGTCACTGATAGGAATATGTTACTTGCCGCAAGGGCTGAAATGTACTTGAGGTTTTTCTCTGGAAGAGTTAAATCAGGCTCGATGGGCCCGTTACTTCATTTAACCTTTAAAGTTCTTGTAAAGGTTATACACCAAGTCTTTAAGGAAAATGTTTTAGTTCTTCACAGATATTTCTCGTGTACTTAAACGCTGGCAAAGTTGGGTTACCCCAGTTTTCACTGTATAAAGAAAAACAACATATCAAATACTTATACCTACTATGTACTTCGGTTATAACTTACATTATAAACTGCAAGCGGAGAGCTTGACTTAACGTTTAAAACTTCCAGTGAAATAAGTTATATACATAAAATCAGTCATCATGAATTAGAAATACATACGTATTTCGTCAATACACAGTGATGGATCTGTGCAGTTATAAGTTTAGTTTAAATATTCTCGACTGGTTATTCGCAGTAAAATTAAATTCTTTATAGCTACATGATTTTAAGCTAGAAATTATAATTTATTCTGCTTTCCACTGAAACACGTCAGCTAGAGAATATCTACGGACTTATAAATTAATCACTCTGCATAAAAGAAACTAGGGAAATAAAATAGGCGATTTAACACTTAATCACTCACAAAATACTAGATATATTATATTACCTCAACACAGAACTACAGGCGATCGCACAACTTAGAATTATACGCTGATACTCTGTATATATATTTGAAGTCTAGAAGCTCGGCAAATTGTCGAAACAAACTGAGAAACTTCGCTATACAGCTTATTCTTTACACGAGCGACCTGTCTACTGCGAATCTTGAGGACTGAATGACATAAAGTTTAAAACTCTCGTTAATATCTTAAAACCCTGACAAAGGATGCACGCTATTTCCAAAACCTCGCAATAGCGCCGGTCTCTCCCCTTTCTCTTAACACTTACGTTAACTCAGGCGACTGGCCATAACATGCCAAGAGTGCGTCATCACACCTTCGTCTAACTATTCTCATTCCTGGGCAATGCATGAGCGCGCCGTTCACACCTACTGCTAAGAAACTGTTCGTAGCACTACGTTTCAGATGGAAATGTAGACAACTGTCTGCTATCCCATGTCTGACAGAATGCATTCTCACACGTTTACGTCCAGAATCTAGCTTAAGAGCTTCAAGTCATGAGAAAAGTATAGACACCTGTCTGCTTTCTGTGTCTGACGGAATGCATTCTAACGCTCTTCGTCTCGTGCAGAGACTGACACGTTATGTAATAAATGCGTCACCAGTGTATGAGAAAAAAACGGTAAAGTCAGAATGGGAAAGTAAATTTTGTCGCAAACGAACGAATGCGAACAAAACAGGAAAAGGATAAAAGAGCGATAATAAAGTAGAGGACACGGGTAGAAATAGAAAAGAATATAGAAAATTTATTGATCATAAATCTCAATGCGACAGAACGTTCCCCCCCCCCCCCTTTTAAGATATGGAAGCACTCCATGTCTACGTTATGGAAATAAATTTCCTATATCCGTAGCTTCTGGGTGTCTGTTCTCTTCACTCTCATCTCCCCCTCCGTCTCTGTCCAATTCCTACTCATGAAGTCTGCTCCCACGTTTCCTTTCTCTGGAATGTCTCCCATGCGCGCTTGAAAGAGCGCCGCAGCTTCTGACATTTTTGAAAGATTTCGTGTGATTGCAGTGGAATTTCATTGCCACTATCGTCATCTTCGTCAGTTTTGGCGATCGTCAGGAGATGTTCGGAGGTCGGCACTGGTCTTTCCAAGAATCTCTTTAACAGATTTAAATGGAAAACCTTCTCCTTTCCTTGAATAGAGATCTGGTAGTTAGCCTTAGAAATCTTTTTCAGGACGGTAAACGGCCCTTGCCATCCGATCCTCAGTTTGTTGTTCCCAGTAGGGAGTAACCCCAAAACATTCTCTCCTGCTTGTAGTTCTCTCTCTTTCGCGACTTTCCTGTATCGGTTAGCGTGCTTTGTGCGTGCTCGCTTAAAGTTGGTCGTTGCTAGGTCCCATCCTAGTTTCAACCTTTCCTTTAAAACCGACACATATTTACTTGCTGAGACTACTGTCTCATCCGCCTTCTGGTCTGTCAGCGACCAAAGTAAGGCTTCAAGCGGGCCCTTAATGGGTCTGCCGAATAAAAGCGTGGCTGGCGGAAATCCTGTGGAAGTATGAGGAGATTCTCTGTAGCCAAATAAAGCTGCAGGAATACAAAGATCCCAATCTTCAGGTTTCACTTGTGCCAGTTTACTTAGCATCATGTTGAGGTTTCCGTTAACACGTTCTACTAACCCACTTCTGGCCAGAGTGTAAGGCTTAGTGTAGATGTGCTGGTCCCTCAAGATCTTAACGATCTCATCCATCAACAGGTTTCGGTATGGAGATCCGTTATCCGTCAACACTTGTTGAGGGAATCCCAACCGAGTGAAAATCTGCACGAGGGCTTCTGCGACATGCTTGGCATCTGCGCATGTTAGCGGGATAGCTTCTGCCCATAAAGTGCATGTGTCGACTAAGGTCAGGATAAACCTGTTCCTTCTTTTAGTCCTTTCTAAGGGTCCTAAAATGTCGATCACAACCCGTTCAAATGGTGTTCCCACTATTGGCATTTCACCCAAAGAGACTGGGGGTGTCCGTTGCTTGGGTGGTACACGTTGGCACTGGGCACAGGATTTGACATACCTGATAATATCAGTATTTACTCCTGGCCACCAATAATGAGTGGTTATCCGTTGGTTTGTGGCGTTCTGTCCCATATGTCCGCTAAAGGGAGGAGAGAGCCCCATTTCTAGGATTTGGCTTCTGTACTGTTTCGGTACTAGGAGCTGATTGTAACCTTGGTCAGGCTTGCCCGTTCTGCGATAAAGTACGCCATCCTTAGAAAAAATGTCCCCGTGCTGTCTGGGTTCCTTAGCCATGGGCAGTTTCCTAAAGCAGGGTGCCAAAGTAGGGTCCTTTTGTTGCGCTTCTTTAAGTTCCATAGGTAACAAATTTGGCGCAGGCTCCCTTTCCTTCTTGGTTTGCCCTCTTGTAGTTACTGCTGCCACAATCGGCTCTTCCGGTTTCCCAATAAACACGTATCTACCGCCAAGTATGACTGGGTAGATGAGGTCATCCATAACAGCCGCTTTGATCACGCCTCTGACAAACTCAGAGTGGATCTCCACCAATGCGATGGGAAGCGCTGTAGGTGCCTCACTCTTAGAAACTCCGCAAAATTGGAGGTCTCTCCTGTCTCTTGACCGGGTTTAACCAGGTGTCTGGTAACAATGCAATCATAGGAAAGCGCCGTGTCAAATAAACAAAGACTTTGAGAACCGTTCAATATAACAGTAACTCGCGTTGAGGGTCTCTCTCCCTCAGGTTGGGAATCACTGTCAATAATTCCGCCTTGCGAGACTGTTAATAAGCATCCGATGCGTTTAGGCTCGGTGTGCTCGGTCTAATCATACGTCCCGTGCTCAGGGGTTTTCCCTTTGTCACCTTGTCCTTTCTGACCACGCTGCCATGTAGGACGGTTGGGTTGATCAGACTGTTTGTTGTTGGTGGGATACTTGTTTTTTGTAGAACTTAGACTTTTCAGGAGGTGGGTTTTGAGGTCCAGTTTCTCTGTGGTTATTCTGATTCGAAGCATGAGAAGATTGGTCTAGATTATTCTTTCGAAAATGCTCTTCTGTCGGTTTACGTTTTGTGGCCGGTAGTTCAGCCAGCGCATTGTGATATTGCTCAGACTTTTCCAAAATGTCTTCAAGCTTTTCTGCACCCTGCTCAGCTAGAAATCTCCGGGTGTCAGCAGACAAAGTGTTCTTTATTTGTTCTGTTATAACAAATTCCTCAAGTCCTTCATAGGTAGAGGGGAGCTGTGAAAGCTCAAGGCACTTTGTCAAGTATCCCTTCAAACGGGAGGAGAACTGCTGAAAAGTTTCAGAGCTCTCCTTCCTGCTGTTGCGAAACAGTTGCAAAAACTTTCGATCGTTCACTTCAAAGCGCTCCAGTAACGCTTTCTTCAAGACGTCGTAGTTGTCTTGTTGGCTGCTTTCCAGTTTGGCGTAAACATCATACGCAGAACTTCTTAAAGCCTGGGAAAGCTTCATATTCCAACGCGACCTCTCTAAACCGTACAGAGTTGCAATTTTCTCAAATTTTTCTAGATACGTGTCAATCTTCTCATTAGGACAAGGGAAAGATTCTAGAGCGAAAGACATAGCGGTGAGATGAGTAGATTGAGTATTAGAAGAATCAGTTAAGGAAGAATGAGGAGAAGACTCCATTGCTGGAGGTAGAGGCAGCACCACGGCTTTGGAACTCTAGAGTCTTAAGCGCCAACTCGTGCTGTCTCTGTTTCTCTTTCTCTCTTTCCTCTCTCTCCTCCCTCTCCTTCTCATGCTGTCTCTCCTTCTCTCTTTCTCTCTCCCTGCGGATTTCCATTTCCTCATCCATCTTCTTCTGCTCTCTAGCTTCGGCTGCTTTTTCCTTCTGCTCCGCGTCATATCTTTCAAGTTCATCCCTGACAAAAGCTTTCGCTTCCTCTCCGTCCAAAACTTCTTCTCTCGCTTCGTCCCTGAGGATCTGCCTAAGCTTCGCCCTCTCTGCCATAGTAAATAGGTGACTGAGACTTCTCAAGGAAGAAGTAGGAAAAAAAAAGATACACTGGTTCCTACCACTTACGAGAAAATACCAAACAAAAAGATGATATACTTTAACCTGGGATACCTCCTCCAAAATATATAGTATCTAACTATCGCTGCTATTAATCGGCAAATAAAGCACCTAATGCAGACGACTACGCCAAATAAAGGGTAGTTAAGATTACTCACTGAAAAATAAGTTGCTACAGTGGAAACAAAACAATTATTGCAAAAAAAATTTTAAGGAGAAACAAAAATTCCTTAATTTTAAGTCCCCTACAAGTTCACCTCTGAAGACAGATAGGGTAAGGGAGGCAATTAACAGGACGTAATTGTCTGAACGCACTCCTGTGCTTAGCTCAAACACCTACTTCTTCAGAACCCTGTGACTGTTAGACAATCACAAACTTTACCAGCGTTTAGTATTACAAAATCAGTAATTAACATCTTTTCCGACAAAATCAACCTGTAACTCAAATGTATATTACTCAAAATTCTGTGGACAAACAATAATTAATTGTGTGGTCAGCACGCCCATAAACAGATCGATTTTCTAGGGGATAAATCTTTTTTTAAAAATATAAAAACTCACAAGACATCACACTCTTACTCTATATCAGAATAAAGAAAATTAATCCTGCAGACGAGCTGATATTATTATTTGCTCAGGACTAGAGTTCAATTCCCGGAAAACGAGCCGCCATTCTGTCGTAGATTTTTGATAGGGGAATTAAGACTTGGGTTGGTCCCTTCTGAATATATTAGAATAAGTGATAGTTCAGTGAGAGATGATAATATAAATAGATTTCCACGAGTGAAATGGTAGAAATCAATAAAGGCTGTCTCTGAAATCGAGAATCTTCTCTCTCTCAGCCTATCTTCTACAACAGATTTAGAGGAGTCAGACAGTCTATTGACTACATATATTACTATATATATATATTTCCACTCAAGTGCACACACACATGTGACGACAGTTAGACACACAGACGTGGGAAAACTATAACACTGATTATATAGGTACTTGGGAACGAACTGACCACCACACTGGAGTAAATTCAATTTGAATTTTAATTATCGGACTAAAATTCCATCACAACACATAAAATTTACATCAAGCATATACAAATAGTCATAAAATCAATAAAATGCTACAAGAAGGATAGACCCACAGTATGATCCTGTCCATCGATGTTTAGCCCACAGTCCTGTTAAAAAAAAGATGATAGCCCCAAAGAGTCACGGATACATCTGCTGTAGTCTAATGGTTTTCCCTTTTAAAGGTATGAACAGACTTTGATAGTAGTATAAACTATCCTAAGGCAAATATTGTTAGCAACAAAACTTTCATAAAGGAAATTAAGACAGCAAAATGGGTGCCAAAATACAACAATAAAGGAATCACTCAGTCCTGTATTCACTCTATTCCTTCAGCCGCGATCACGGTCTCTCATGCGTACTTACAGCTTTGGTAGGAACTTCTGGAAACACAATTTTTGGACATGCACATACAGACTCTCAAATGGAAGACTTGTCCAAGAGAACCCTGTTCCAAAAAGACAGGTTGGATTCACTTCTTCAGGGAACCGTTTTCTTGGTTGTTCTTATTTTTGGATCTCTGTTTAAGTCGCATTAAAATTGTCCAGGCACGTACGTTAACAGCGAGCACAGTGTCAATAGCTTAGGTTTCTAGAAATGAGGAATGTCAGTTCGATGTCTACTTTCAGGATAGGACTTTATTTGGTCACCACACCACTAGTCAAAACTCCGTCGGAATGTCACTGGTAGGAATATGTTACTTGCCGCAAGGGCTGAAATGTACTTGAGGTTTTTCTCTGGAAGAGTTAAATCAGGCTCGATGGGCCCGTTACTTCATTTAACCTTTAAAGTTCTTGTAAAGGTTATACACCAAGTCTTTAAGGAAAATGTTTTAGTTCTTCACAGATATTTCTCGTGTACTCAAACGCTGGCAAAGTTGGGTTACCCCAGGTTTCACTGTATAAAGAAAAACAACATATCAAATACTTATACCTACTATGTACTTCGGTTATAACTTACATTATAAACTGCAAGCGGTGAGCTTGACTTAATGTTTAAAACTTCCAGTGAAATAAGTTATATACATAAAATCAGTCATCATGAATTAGAAATACATACGTATTTCGTCAATAATCAGTGATGAATCTGTGCAGTTATAAGTTTAGTTTAAATATTCTCGACTGGTTATTCGCAGTAAAATTAAATTCTTTATAGCTACATGATTTTAAGCTAGAAATTATAATTTATTCTGCTTTCCACTGAAACACGTCAGCTAGAGAATATCTACGGACTTATAAATTAATCACTCTGCACAAAAGAAACTAGGGAAATAAAATAGGCGATTTAACACTTAATCACTCACAAAATACTAGATCTATTATATTACCTCAACACAGAACTACAGGCGATCGCACAACTTAGATTTATACGCTGATATATATATTTGAAGTCTAGAAGCTCGGCAAATTGTCGAAACAAACTGAGAAACTTCGCTATACAGCTTATTCTTTACACGAGCGACCTGTCTACTGCGAATCTTGAGGACTGAATGAATTAAAGTTTAAAACTCGTTAATATCTTAAAACCCTGACGAAGGATGCACGCTATTTCCAAAACCTCGCAATAGCGCCGGTCTCTCCCATTTCTCTTAACACTTACGTTAACTCAGGCGACTGGCCATAACATGCCAAGAGTGCGTCATCACACCTTCGTCTAACTATTCTCATTCCTGAGAAATGCATGAGCGCGCCGTTCACACCTACTGCTAAGAAACTGTTCGTAGCGCTACGTGTCAGATGGAAATGTAGACAACTGTCTGCTATTCCATGTCTGACAGAATGCATTCTCACACGTTTACGTCGAGAATCTAGCTCAAGAGCGCCGTGTCATGAGAAAAGTATAGACACCTGTCTGCTTTCTGTGTCTGACGGAATGCATTCTAACGCTCTTCCTCTCGTGCAGAGACTGTAATAAATGCGTCACCAGTGTATGAGAAAAAAACGGTAAAGTCAGAATGGGAAAGTAAATTTTGTCGCAAACGAACGAATGCGAACAAAACAGGAAAAGGATAAAAGAGCGATAATAAAGTAGAGGACACGGGTAGAAAAAGAAAAGAATATAGAAAATTTATTGATCATAAATCTCAATGCGACAGAACGTCCCCCCTTTAAGATATGGAAGCACTCCATGTCTATGTTATGGAAATAAATTTCCTATATCCGTAGCTTCTGGGTGTCTGTTCTCTTCACTCTCATCTCCCCCTCCGTCTCTGTCCAATTCCTACTCATGAAGTCTGCTCCCACGTTTCCTTTCTCTATAATGTCTCCCATGCACGCTTGAAAGAGCGTCGCCGCTTCTGACATTTTTGAAAGATTCCGTGTGATTGCAGTGGAATTTCATTGCCACTATCGTCATCTTCGTCAGTTTTGGCGATCGTCAGGAGATGTTCGGAGGTCGGCACTGGTCTTTCCAAGAATCTCTTTAACAGATTTAAATAAAAAACCTTCTTCTTTCCTTGAATAGAGATCTGGTAATTAGCCTTAGAAATCTTTTTCAGGACGGTAAACGGCCCTTGCCATCCGATCCTCAGTTTGTTGTTCCCAGTAGGGAGTAACACCAAAACTTTCTCTCCTGCTTGTAGTTCTCTCTCTTTCGCGACTTTCCTGTATCGGTTAGCGTGCTTTGTGCGTGCTCGCTTAAAGTTGGTCGTTGCTAGGTCCCATCCTAGTTTCAACCTTTCCTTTAAAACCAACACATATTTACTTGCTGAGACTACTGTCTTATCCGCCTTCTGGTCTGTCAGCGACCAAAGTAAGGCTTCAAGCGGGCTCTTAATAGGTCTGCCGAATAAAAGCGTGGCTGGCGGAAATCCTGTGGAAGTATGGGGAGATTCTCTGTAGCCAAATAAAGCTGCAGGAATACAAAGATCCCAATCTTCAGGTTTCACTTGTGCCAGTTTACTTAGCATCATGTTGAGGTTTCTGTTAACACGTTCTACTAACCCATTTCTGGCCAGAGTGTAAGGCTTAGTGTAGATGGTGTGGTCCCTCAAGATCTTAATGATCTCATCCATCAACAGGTTTCGGTATGGAGATCCGTTATCCGTCAACACTTGTTGAGGGAATCCCAACCGAGTGAAAATCTGCACGAGGGCTTCTGCGACATGCTTGGCATCTGCGCATGTTAGCGGGATAGCTTCTGCCCATAAAGTGCATGTGTCGACTAAGGTCAGGATAAACCTGTTCCTTCTTTTAGTCCTTTCTAAGGGTCCTAAAATGTCGATCACTACCCGTTCAAATGGTGTTCTCACTATTGGCATCTCACCCAAAGAGACTGGGGGTGTCCGTTGCTTGGGTGGTACACGTTGGCACTGGGCACAGGATTTGACATACCTGATAATATCAGTATTTACTCCTGGCCACCAATAATGAGTGGTTATCCGTTGGTTTGTGGCGTTCTGTCCCATATGTCCGATAAAGAGAAGAGAGTGCCCCATTTCTAGAATTTTCCTTGTGTACTGTTTCGGTACTAGGAGCTGATTGTAACCTTGGTCAAGCTTGCCCGTTCTGCGATAAAGTACGTCATCCTTAGAAAAAATGTCCCTGTACTGTCTGGGTTCCTTAGCCATGGGCAGTTTACTAAAGCAGGGTGCCAAAGTAGGGTCCTTTTGTTGCGCTCTTTAAGTTCCATAGGTAACAAATTTGGCGCAGGATCCCGTTCCTTCTTGGTTTGCCCTCTTGTAGTTACTGCTGCCACAATCGGCTCTTCCGGTTTCCCAATAAACACGTATCTACCGCCAAGTATGACTGGGTAGATGGGGGCATCCATAACAGCCGCTTTGATCACGCCTCTGACAAACTCAGAGTGGATCTCCACCAATGCGATGGGAAGCGCTGTAGGTGCCTCACTCTTAGAAACTCCGCAAAATTGGACGGTCTCTCCTGTCTCTTGACCGGGTTTAACCAGGTGTCTGGCAACAATGCAATCACAGGAAAGCCCCGTGTCAAATAAACAAAGACTTTGAGAACCGTTCAATATAACAGTAACTCGCGTTGAGGGTCTCTCGCTCTCTCAGGTTGGGAATCACTGTCAATAATTCCGCCTTGTGAGACTGTTAATAAGCATCCGATGCGTTTAGGCTCGGTGTGCTCGGTCTGATCATATGTCCCGTGCTCAGGGACTTAGGGAGCAAGAAATCTCCGGGTGTCAGCAGACAACGTGTTCTTTATTTGTTCTGTTATAACAAATTCCTCAAGTCCTTCATAGGTAGAGGGGAGCTGTGAAAGCTCAAGGCACTTTGTCAAGTATCCCTTCAAACGGGAGGAGAACTGCTGAAAAGTTTCAGAGCTCTCCTTCCTGCTGTTGCGAAACAGTTGCAAAAACTTTCGATCGTTCACTTCAAAGCGCTCCAGTAACGCTTTCTTCAAGACGTCGTAGTTGTCTTGTTGGCTGCTTTCCAGTTTGGCGTAAACATCATACGCAGAACTTCTTAAAGCCTGGGAAAGCTTCATATTCCAACGCGACCTCTCTAAACCGTACAGAGTTGCAATTTTCTCAAATTTTTCTAGATACGTGTCAATCTTCTCATTAGCACAAGGGAAAGATTCTAGAGCGAAAGACATAGCGGTGCGATGAGTAGATTGAGTATTAGAAGAATCAGTTAAGGAAGAATGAGGAGAAGACTCCATTGCTGGAGGTAGAGGCAGCACCACGGCTTTGGAACTCTAGAGTCTTAAGCGCCAACTCGTGCTGTCTCTGTTTCTCTTTCTCTCTTTCCTCTCTCTCCTCCTTCTCCTTCTAATGCTGTCTCTCCTTCTCTCTTTCTCTCTCCCTGCGGATTTCCATTTCCTCATCCATCTTCTTCTGCTCTCTAGCTTCGGCTGCTTTTTCCTTCTGCTCCGCGTCATATCTTTCAAGTTCGTCCCTGAAAAAAGCTTTCGCTTCCTCTCCGTCCAAACCTTCTTCTCTCGCTTCGTCCCTGAGGATCTGCCTAAGCTTCGCCCTCTCTGCCATAGTAAATAGGAGACTGAGACTTCTCAAGGAAGAAGTAGGAAAAAAAAAAGATACACTGGTTCCTACCACTTACGAGAAAATACCAAACAAAAAGATGATATACTTTAACCTGGGATACCTCCTCCAAAATATATAGTATCTAACTATCGCTGCTATTAATCGGCAAATAAAGCACCTAATGCAGACGACTACGCCAAATAAAGGGTAGTTAAGATTACTCACTGAAAAATAAGTTGCTACAGTGGAAACAAAACAATTATTGCAAAAAAAATTTTAAGGAGAAACAAAAATCCCTTAATTTTAAGCCCACTACAAGTTCACCCTTGAAGACAGATAGGGTAAGGGAGGCAATTAACAGGACGTACTTGTCTGAACGCACTCCTTAGCTTAGCTCAAACACCTACATCTTCAGAACCCTGTGACTGTTAGACAATCACAAACTTTACCAGCGTTTAGTATTACAAAATCAGTAATTAACATCTTTTCCGACAAAATCAACCTGTAACTCAAATGTATATTACTCAAAATGCTGTGGACAAACAATTATTAATTGTGTGGTCAGCACGCCCATAAACAGATCGATTGTCTAGGGGATAAATTATTTTTTTAAAGATATAAAAACTCACAAGACATCACACTCTTACTCTATATCAGAATAAAGAAAATTAATCCTGCAGACGAGCTGATATTATTATTTGCTCAGGACTAGAGTTCAATTCCCGGAAAACGAGCTGCCATTCTGTCGTAGATTTTTGATAGGGGATTTATGACTTGGGTTGGTCCCTTCTGAATAGATTAGAATAAGTGATAGTTCAGTGAGAGATGATAATATAAATAGATTTCCACGAGTGAGATGGTAGAAATCAATAAAGGCTGTCTCTGAAATCGAGAATCTTCTCTCTCTCAGCCTATCTTCTACAACAGATTTAGAGGAGTCAGACAGTCTATTGACTACATATATTACTATATATATATATATATATATATATATATATATATATATATATATATATATTTCCACTCAAGTGCACACACACATGTGACGACAGTTAGACACACAGACGTGGGAAAACTATAACACTGATTATACAGGTACTTGGGAACGAACTGACCACCACACTGGAGTAAATTCAATTTGAATTTTAATTATCAGACTAAAATTCCATCACAACACATAAAATTTACATCAAGCATATACAAATAGTCATAAAATCAATAAAATGCTACAAGAAGAATAGACCCAAAGTATGATTCTTTCCCTCGATGTTTAAGCCCACAGTCCTGTTAAAAAAAAGATGATAGCCCCAAAGAGTCACGGCTACATCTGCTTTAGTCTAATGATTTTCCCTTTTAAAGGTATGAGCAGACTTAGATAGTAGTATAATCTATCCTAAGGCAAATATTGTTAGCAACAAAACTTTCATAAAGGAAATTAAGACAGCAAAATGGGTGCCAAAATACAACAATAAAGGAATCACTCAGTCCTGCATTCACTCTATTCATTCAGCCGCGATCACGGTCTCTCATGCGTACTTACAGCTTTGGTAGCATCTTCTGGAAACACAATTTTTGGACATGCACATACAGACTCTCAAATGGAAGACTTGTCCAAGAGAACCCCGTTCCAAAAAGACAGGTTAGATTCACTTCTTCAAGGAACCGTTTTCTTGGTTGTTCTTATTTTTGGATCTCTGTTTAAGTCGCATTAAAATTGTCCAGGCACGTACGTTTACAGCGAGCACAGTGTCAATTGCTTAGGTTTCTAGAAATGAGGAATGTCAGGTCGATGTCTACTTTCAGGATAGGACTATATTTGGTCACCACACCACTAGTCAAAACTCCGTCGGAATGTCACTGATAGGAATGTGTTACTTGCCGCAAGGGCTGAAATGTACTTGAGGTTTTTCTCTGGAAGAGTTAAATCAGGCTCGATGGGCCCGTTACTTCATTTAACCTTTAAAGTTCTTGTAAAGGTTATACACCAAGTCTTTAAGGAAAATGTTTTAGTTCTTCACAGATATTTCTCGTGTACTCAAACGCTGGCAAAGTTGGGTTACCCCAGTTTTCACTGTATAAAGAAAAACAACATATCAAATACTTATACCTACTATGTACTTCAGTTATAACTTACATTATAAACTGCAAGCGGTGAGCTTGACTTAATGTTTAAAACTTCCAGTGAAATAAGTTATATACATAAAATCAGTCATCATGAATTAGAAATACATACGTATTTCGTCAATAATCAGTGATAAATCTGTGCAGTTATAAGTTTAGTTTAAATATTCTCGACTGGTTATTCGCAGTAAAATTAAATTCATTATAGCTACATGATTTTAAGCTAGAAATTATAATTTATTCTGCTTTCCACTGAAACACGTCAGCTAGAGAATATCTACGGACTTATAAATTAATCACTCTGCACAAAAGAAACTAGGGAAATAAAATAGGCGATTTAAGACTTAATCACTCACAAAATACTAGATATATTATATTACCTCAACACAGAACTACAGGTGATCGCACAACTTAGAATTGTACGCTGATATATATATTTGAAGTCTAGAAGCTCGGCAAATTGTCGAAACAAACTAAGAAACTTCGCTATACAGCTTTTTCTTTACATGAGCGACCTGTCTACTGCGAATCTTGAGGACTGAATGACATAAAGTTTAAAACTCTCGTTAATATCTAAAAACCCTGACAAAGGATGCACGCTATTTCCAAAACCTCGCAATAGCGCCGGTCTCTCCTATTTATCTTAACACTTACGTTAACTCAAGCGACTGGCCATAACATGCCAAGAGTGCGTCATCACACCTTCGTCTAACTATTCTCATTCCTGGGCAATGGATGAGCGCGCCGTTCACACCTACTGCTAAGAAACTGTTCGTAGCGCTATGTGTCAGATGGAAATGTAGACAACTGTCTGCTATTCCATGTCTGACAGAATGCATTCTCACACGTTTACGTCGAGAATCTAGCTCAAGAGCGCCGTGTCATGAGAAAAGTATAAACACCTGTCTGCTTTCTGTGTCTGACGGAATGCATTCTAACGCTCTTCGTCTCGTGCAGAGACTGACACGTTATGTAATAAATGCGTCACCAGTGTATGAGAAAAAAACGGTAAAGTCAGAATGGGAAAGTAAATTTTGTCGCAAAAGAACGAATGGGAACAAAACAGGAAAAGGATAAAAGAGCGATAATAAAGTAGAGGACACGGGTAGAAAAAGAAAAGAATATAAAAAATTTATTGATCATAAATCTCTATGCGACAATCACCATCACCATCATCATCATCATCACCGTCATCATCACGATCATCATCACCATCATCACCATTTATCTTTGTGCTCCTTACGGAGCACGTAACACTCTTGCAGCTGTGGTGTCTTTGTTAATTTGTTTAACATGATGACGTTGCCAACCCCATGCACTCTTTCTTATACCTTTTTTTCTTTTAATTTCAACGTTCACCGAATTTATTTCTGTACTTACCTTTTACCTGTCTGTCCTACATTAGCCCCATTACCTTTTTATTAATACACCTCTTTGTATATTTGTCCAATTTGTATGTTTATGTCTGTGAGTTAACACAGTCATTAAGCATAAACTGAAAATTATCTGTGTTGATTGCGTCGATACCTTTCACACCTTGTTTTTATACTTACGCAATTTTGTGTACTTAAGTAATTAGTGTCGTTGTGCAGAGTACAAGTTCGATTACCGATATCAGCTGAAATTACTGACATTGATACTTGTTTGACGTCACAATTAACCTGTTCTGGGGGTGACAGAGAATGTTATAGGAATGTGGAGGAGGGGAGAGTAGATATAGCGGGGGACAGAGGGATAACGTACGAAAGAGGAGTCTTGATCTTGTAGCGTTCCCGCTTTATCATATTCGTTAATTTTTCGCTTCCACAGGAGCATAGACCTTCATTAAACGCATGACAGTTCTAATACGTGCCATCATTTCAGAATCTTTTCATGTGTTCCTCATTATTTTCAAATCTGTCACCAGCTCTCTTCTCCATGTGTGTTTTTTTTTCAGTCTACCGTTATTTTTTAACCGTACGCCCGCTATTAATCGAGGCCAAATCTCTAGTTAATATTCTAACCTGAGACTGATTTTTACGTGAGTATCCCTTTTCCTTGTACGCTGACAGGTGTCCTCTCGCCATTCAGGCAGATACTCGCCGTCTTCGGAGGTACCCATTAGAGCTGGGTCGACTCAGAAACCGTTCAGGTTATTCCAGTCCCTGGCTGACGACACTTCTTCTAATGTCTTCGCCAGGGCTCAAATTAACCCAGTCCAAGTCCCGGTCGACGACACATCTTCGAATGTCCTCGGCAGAGCTCGAACCTGGGATCTGCCGATCGTCAGCGCAGTGTGGTAACCACTACACCAGCGCGGCTCCCAGTCTACCTTGATTTCTCTTACCATGGGGATTCCAGGACAAAAGACTGCCTTGGAATGCTATCTTTATAAAGGCTACATTCAAGTCCAAATGGGAAAGAGAGCACCCGGGCCATTTGAAAAATGATGCATATTATCAACTATCCAGGAAAGAACAGGTCATCATTTTTCGGCTACGCATTGGACACAACAGATTGAGATACCATTTGTACCACAAATACAAAATTGGTGCAACAGATCTCTGCACCTGCGGTACCAGCCCGATGACGGTCGAACACCTCCTGCAGTATTGCCCAACCTACAGTATTGAACGGAGCATATGGCAAGAACCCACTTCTGTCAACGAAAAACTGTTTGGAGATGTCGGGAACCTTGAGTTGACTACTGCCTTTATTAGAGTCATAAATGTGGAAGTCTGAAGGCGAACGAGGAAGAAGAAGAAGAAGGAATGCTATCAACAAGTTTCCTCAGTGTGTGTCCTATCCATCTGCAGAATCTTTTTCTCATCTCTAGCTCCACTGACACTTGTCTGGTTCTTGTGATCAGTTCCACATTGATGCTCTTGTCCTGCTATTTCATTCTCTTTAATCAACGAGAGCACGCGTTTATGAAAGTCTGTAACTTCTTGGTTGATGCTTTGTTCCCTGCTTCAGCAGGACATGATTTGGTGTTCAAAGTTTAGTACATGATGATATCTGATGGTGCATCTCCCCAAGCAGCTCAACGGCATATAAGAGAAAGAAATAATTAGGATAAGAAGGATTTGTCCCCAAGTTTAGTGCGAATCACTTGGTCTGAGATATTATAGTAATTCCTGTTATGACGGGTGTTCTGTGAATCACTTGGTCTGGGAAACTTTATAATTCTTCTTATGACGGGTGATCTAATTAGTTAGGTATCCAGACTTCGTATTTAAAATGTAGGTTTACTTTTTTAAGTTTTAAGTTGCCCAAATACTTTCTATCTGTTACTTTTAAGTTTAGAAACCTTTGTCCGATCCTTCTCTTTCTGGCTTTTGGGAATTGGTAGCCTGAAGTTGCGAAGCTGTCTGATCTGGGACTCCGCTGTTCGCTATATTACATTTTCAGTTTCCAGTTCAAACCTCGGATAGTACTTCCACCGAATTTTCCAAAGAGGTTCCTTGTTTATTCCGGCTTCTCAAATCAAACAAATGGTAAGCTCTTTAGCACTGGGTTGAGGTGTTTTATTTCAAAATATCCCCCACGTGTTTAAAATATTACATTTTAAAATTCCATCGCGTGACCTCTTTCAAATAATGCGGTATTATTTCCGCCAACTCACAAACAAATCTGGTAAAGTATTTGATGTCCAGATGCAACCTTAAATAATGTCTTCCCCAGACAAGTTATAGGTAATCTTGATACCGAGACGGGCCTAGCGGAAACGATTATCTCATTATTGCCTGTATGTGCGAATCCCCAAGACTGATTTCTCAGACGGACAATACGGTATTCGATTTAATCGATTGGCACGACCAGCTTGGGTAAACATGCGCCGTCACTAACAAAGGTGGTCAGACTGAATGAATGAGATAAACGTGTTACCGCTGACCGGTGATATTGACAGGGTATTGTTACGATAACACCACTGTTCACCCTCTTCTTCTTTGATCCATAACCGCAAACCGTCAAAGCATTCAGTGGCCATCATGCCTGGTGGCGTCTTGTAGGGCAGCAACAAATTGATTCCAATTTGCTCGGTCGGCGGCCATCCTTCGTACAGTGCCCCAACTCTGGTTCATTCTTTTCATCTCGGCATCCACAGTTCTCCACCAAGTTGTTTTTGTTCGGCCTCTCTTTAGCTTTCCTTCAGGGGTCCACAGCATAGCTGTTCTTGTGATGGTATCAGGGTCCCTTCTGAGGATGTGGCCAACCCAACTCCAGCGTCTGCCAGTTATGATGATGTGCATGTCCTCCTCTTCTTCTTTGATCCTTAGCCGCCGACCGTCAAAGCAGTCAGTGGCCATCACGCCTAGTGGCGTCTTGTAGGGCAACAACAAATTGAATCCACTTTGCTCGGTCGGTGGCCATCCTTCGTACAGTGCCCCAACTCTGGTTCATTCTTTGCATCTCAGCCTCCACAGTCCTCCGCCAGGTTGTTTTTGGTCGGCCTCTCTTTCGTTTTCCTTCAGGGGTCCAAAGCATAGCTGTTCTTGTGATGGCATCGGGGTCTCCTCTGAGGACATGACTAACCCAGCTACATCGTCTGCCAGCTATGATGGTGTGCATGTCCTCTTGCTTGCTACGAGTAAGCAGATCTTGGTTAGTGATGGTATTTGGCCAAATAATGGCTCTTGACGCTGATGAGACGTCATGGAGTCTCGCTTAAGCTCACTATCCTAATAAATAAAACATATGAAGACATCACATGTAGAATTGCTCACGAAGAACACATTACTAAGCCCTTTGAGATTAGAATTGGAAAGAGGTAAACAGCTCGAAGATTTAAATTTTTCCAATGATCAGTCTCGTATGTCCCATCACTGAAACCAGATACGAGACAACAAAATGTGAATACTTGATGAGAGGTTACAGCTATTGGGTTTGAAAATGCACAGCGAAAAGACAAACATTATAAAAATAAAAGGGACTAGTGGTATCAACATTCTACTGAGAGATACATCTCAACATGATGATGTCGGCTTATACATACATATCTTGGCAGACATATAGACAAAGATGAAGGAACGGAGAGTGATATCAAAATATGAATGAAAAAAGATAAGAAGAGCTTTCATTGCATTGGAAGATATATATGAAATCAAAAGAAATCATATATGTATATCCCATCCCAACTAACATAATTACCGATGTATGTTACGTCGGTCGGTCACACTCAAAATAGTAACTCGCGCCAGAAAAAAAGTGCGCAACGCACGGTGTGCAACTTGCACGGCGTGGGTGTTATATACAACAAATACTTTGGTTTTTTTTTAATTCTTTCACAAAATTAGTAGCGTTCGACAAAGAAAAAGTGCGTAAAAATTGGTGTGCATGAGCCTTCACCCGATGTACAAATCATGAATATATGAAAGTTTTTGTTATAGATTTGCCCAACTTCAAAATGCTATATCTCAGCGAATATATAACGCATATAAGTGAAATTTTGTGTGTAAATTTGAAATGGTATAGACCCTATGAATTAAATTTTTCATTAAAATGTGGCCATTTGTTTAAATTTTCGTTTCTTTGCGATATAATATCAAAATTCTACTTGCCAACACACATCACACACACACACATATTGAAATGTCTACAGTAAATTATACGACCTCATTTGCACATGATTGGTTTATCAAACAATTGGCATGATTTTAGCGTGAAATTGCGTGAAATTGCACTTCTTGAACATAAAACAATTTATATCCGGTGTTACGCACACATTGGCAATCAGTGGCGTGTCTACAAAAAGTATTGTGTGGTTAAGTAGGAAAAATGAGTCTGCGAGTACATTTTATGACATTACAGCAAATCACAAATGGATTTTTAAGTATTTCTGCAATGAAGCTACTTGAGGAAAACTATATCATTCTATTTCAAACCCACAAAAGAGGACTTTTCATGCCTTGGGGATAAGCAAACGATCATTGCACCGCTGGAAAGCGACATCTGAAATTTCTAATTCCAGTGTTTTACACACGAAAATTAGGCCAAGAGTGGTGGATAATTTTGACAGAGAATTGATCCGCAGAGAAATTTGCAATATGTTTCACAATAATGAGGCAGTGACTTTAAGGAAATTGAAAATTTGGTTAAGAAAGAATAATGACATTGATATTTCCAAATCTACGCTATGGAGGACTATTAGGAGTTTGGGATTCACTTTTAGAAAATATGTTGGTGGTAGAAACCTTATTTGTGAGAAGCCTCATATAGTTGCAATGAGAAGCAAATATTTACGCGAGGTCAGAGAAATGAGAAGAGATTGTTATGATTTTGTGTATTTAGATGAAACTTGGATCAATACGCACCACAGTAATGAACGAGAATGGCAATCATCTGATGGGACAGCTAAGAGACTAGTACAAAGCAGCAAAGGACAGCGCCTAATAATTGCACATGCAGGAAGCAGCCATCATGGGCTTCTAAATAATACTGAACTCATATTTGTTTCAAAATCCACAGATAATAGGGATTATCATACAGAGATGAATGGCAAGATATGTCAAGATTGGATTGTGAATCATGTACTTCCTTCATTGGATAGACCGTCGTGTTTGATAATGGACAATGCTTCATATCACAACGTTGTGGCACCAGAAGATAAAGTTCCTAATTCATCAAGTACTAAAGATGTAATAAAGATTTGGCTGACCAAAAAAAAAAAAAAAACATTCCATTCAACGAAATGTCCCTGAAGCCTGAATTACTTGGAATTGTAAAAAAGACACAGAATACAAAGATATTTCACATAGACAAGGCAATCCATGAACATGGTCACAGATGTTTAAGATTGCCTCCTTACCATTCTCACTTAAAACCAATAGAATTAGTCTGGGCTAAAATTAAGGAACAGGTAGCAACAGAAAATAGAACGTTCAAATTAAAAGATGTTGAAATACTTACAAAAGCCGTTATCTCCTATATAGCCAGGAATTATTGGAAGAAATTTGAGAACCATGTGTTACAAGAGGAAGAGGAATATTGGACGAATGATGGTTTGTCCTTCATTCAGCCGAGATTGATTATCAATTTCTCAGAAACATCTGATTATGATTCGGATGAAGTTTAATTTCTTTAAAGATGACCTTACCGTTATTTACAAGCACAATAGAGGAGCAACCCTCCATTATGATATTTATGAACCGCAAAGTGGTGAAAACCTATTGAAATAATTATATCAATGAAGGTCCGGTTTGGTAGCGCACTAAATGTCAATGACAAACAATGTCACGAGGATCTCGCATGCAGATCATTTAAGAAATCATCTTCAACAGGTATTCATATGCAAACGTGATGGCCACATTATTGTAATAGTAGACACGCCTATGCCTAATCAATTCACAGAATCTGTGACTGAAGTGGTAAAATTTCTTTTCTCGATACACAATAATTAGTATGCTGACAAAGATCAAAGGATTTCATTCGTTTATGGGAACTAGACAAGATGCACAGATATAAAGTATATATTTGTTGAGTCTAACCCAATATAACATCGTATGCAAAAAATGGCATTACTACGTTGGACGGTTAATGAGATAATTACATTTGTTTGAGGGCAAAGTTAGTGAAACATGCTATAAAACCACTTATTATTAGGGAACACGCTTTGGAAACATTCCACGCACTTTCACACGAAATGTTGTCATCAAAGAACTTTTAAATTGAATCTAAAATAACATAATTCTCGCCGTGTGTACGTTGGTCACAGCTGAGGAATGCAACCTTGTTGAAAAATTGTATTGTATCCATTATATATACTCTCCCGAAAATAGTTACTATCAACAAAGAAAAGCGTTCAAATGACAGTGTTTATAGCTGATAGAATAGTCTGGCGCTCTCTCTTCCAAACCTCTACACCTCAGGGTAGAATGAGAACGACTAAGTAAGTAAGTAAGTATGACAGTGTTCATGAACAGTTTGATTACACTGTATAATGGAAAGAAACCAAAAACACTCTAAGAATGTACTTCTATCTGCTTGTCCGGGAACGGAAACAGCACACTATAATTAAAAACCCGTCAAGTTTGACGGGTTATTGCTAGTATATATATATATATATATATATATATATATATGATGAGAATATAGAAAATTCTGTAGTGTCATTCATAATTCTTCTTTGAAGAGATTCTGGCTCAAGAAGATTCATAATGAATACGACTTCTAATGATAAAAGAGAAGGCAACTTCTACTAGTTGTAGATGATGTAATTAGCTAAAGACCTGTTATTATTCTTGCCATCATCCTCAAGAGCTTTAAGAAAATCGAAAATAGATTATAGCCTCTTTTGACAGTTATGCCAAGAACAAACAAATACATAATGGCACTTAGTTTTTAAAAAACTCAAACTCTTGAGTGATATTGACAAATATTTATACTTATATATTTATTACAACACAATAGAGGGCAGGATTAATATATCTATTCATAAAGTTACATTTAACAATTGACCGGATGAAAGTCATTACACTCATATAAAGTCTATTTTTAACATTGGCTTGGATGCTCCACGTTTAGGGTGTAGAAACAGATAGATAAGTTTCAAAGGTGAGATATCTCCAGAATGTCCGGATATATCCATACAGATAAGTCTGTATGTTGACACTTCCAGATATACGTCTGTTTACATTAACTTTATTTTACAGCTGGGTCCGTGGATCATAATGTCATGTTTTTTCCATGTTTGGATATTTTCTTACTTTAATTTCCAGGTAAAAAACATGTTTTGAGTGCTCGAGCATAGGTGGATGGGAGTGAAAACTGGATGTTGTGTGTGTGTGTGTGAGTGACAGTTCTTGTGTTTCCACCATCGACTTGGGTTGTCAAGATTTAGGGTGTAGGTAAAGATAGGTGTTGTGTGTATGAGTGACAGTTCTTGTGTTTCCACCATCGACTTGGGTTATCAAGATTTAGGGTGTAGGTAAAGATAGGTATGCATGTCAGTTCAGACATCTCCAGACGGATAAGCCAGTTTGTCCAGAGACCTCAAAAAAAGACAACTCTGTATGTCCGGGCAACTGCAGACATATGTCTGTATGCTGGAACATCTGAATGTTCGGGCATCTGCAGGCATATCTATATGTGTCTAGATATCCCCAGATAGATACGTCTCAATGCCATGATATCGCCAGACTTATACCTCTGTATGTCCAAAGATAATTTAGTATATCTAGGCATCTCCAGACAGAGAAGTCTGAATGTTATATGATAGATAGGTAGGTAGATAGATAGATAGATAGATAGATAGATAGATAGATAGATAGATTAGATAGACTAGATAGATTAGATAGATTAGATAGATAGATAGATAGATAGATAGATAGATAGATAGATAGATAGATAGATAGATAGATAGATAGATAGGAAGATAGATAGATAGATAGATAGATAGTTTTACAAGATAGGTAAGTTGATAGGTATTGGTATAATAGAAGATTGCCCTGGTTTCGGTAAGATAGTTAGTGATTAAGATATTGAGGCAATTTTATTATATGCTTTGGGTAATAGGGTAAGTAGAAATTCAAGTTTTAAAATAATAATATGGATAGGGTAACTTTAAATTAATTGACTTATAAGTAATGGCATTTTTATTTGATAGATAAAGTTTGAAAGATAGATATTAGATTGAACCCACTACATTTTTGATAGTTATAATAGATGGTAATTAGATTAGATAGATAGATAGGATGTAATAAGAAGGATTCTGAAAGTATTAATAGTATACTGATTGTATGACTTAGTAGGGGTAGATAGATTGTGACTGTTGAGTTTTATAGATAGATAAAAAGATAGATTAGATAGATAGATAGGTAGAGTAAGTAGAAAGTCTGTTAGGTTTTTACTTGATAAGTCAATGTCGGGCTAAGGATTGTTTGTTAATAGATTGATAATAGATAGATTTAGGTAATTGATTGGATACAGATTGATTTGCTGCAATAT